>WEIT01030197.1:1602-13568 GCA_013389985.1 Dryoscopus gambensis
GGGAATATTTCCCAAGGTCTCCTGGGAACATCCCTGGAAATCAATGGGGTTTTAGGGAATATTTCCCAAAGTCTCCTGGGAACACCCCTGGAATCAATGGGCTTTTAGGGAATATTTCCCAAAGTCTCCTGGGAACATCCCTGGGAATCTATGGGATTTTAGGGAACGCCTCGGAGTATTTCCCAGCTAATAGCTAAAAACCGTTCCCATGGAAAAATTCCCGGTGTCCAGGCCCGAGCTCTCATCCCAAATCCTCTCCATCCTCCCAGCCATGCTGGGAATGCCTTGGAGAAGAACGGAACTTTAGGGAGCATTTCCCAAGTAAGAGTGGAACATCCTTGGAAGTCGATGGGATTTTAGGGAACATTTCCCAGGGTTTCCTGTGAACATCCTCAAAAATCAGAGTGATTTTAAGGAATATTCCCAAAAGAGCATTGTGATGATTCTCCAAGGAGAACGGGAATTCAGGGAGCGTTTGGGATCATCCCTGCAGGAATATGGGCTTATTGTGACTATCCGGACATCAGTGGGATTTAGGGAATGCTTTGGGTCGTTCCACAGCAAATCCCAGTTTGCCTGGAGACAAACAGGATTTTCGGGAATGTCTGGAAGGGATTCGGGTGTGACGACAGAAATTCCAGGGCAGGGAGCAGCATTCCGCCCGGGAATCCTCCGCAGCCATGGATCCGTCTCACGCCGCTGAACCGATGCCAGCCCATCCGTGCGTGGGGAATGAATCCCTAAACTAAAATGCGACCTCCTTTCGCATCCCCCTGGGAAAAACCGCTCCGAGCAGCCAGGAATTGGCATTCCCAAATCTCTGAGAGGACAGGAGAGCGACCACGTACCCTCCGGAGCTCTGGCTCCCTCATCCCAACTTTTCCCTCTGGGGAAGGAAGATCCCAAATTCCGACTGCCGCGGGAACGCACCGAGCGGGGCCAAGGGGTCATTTCGGGAGAGGCCCGGCAACACGGCCAAACCCACAAATCCCAGGGTTTTCCCTGCGGAGCCACGCCGCCGGAATTTCTATCCACGACAACTGCCGGCGTTTTTGGGTGTGTTCCCGCGGCCTCCCGTTCTCCTGCCGCCTCCAGCCCGGGAATAACGAGACAAAGAATTAGAGCCGGAGAGGGAGAAGCGGCGCGAGATCCATCCAGATGGGAGCGAAACGATCCCTCCTGGAAAAGCCAAATGCCGCTCCTGTCGCAAGGCTCGGCTCCCGCTTTTTAAAGGAAAATTATGTGGGGCTCGCTTCCGCGCTCGCCGGGGATTTAGGAGGCTGGCAAGGATCCGCAGGAAAACCGGGATATTTTCCCTTTGTTCCCGCTAAAATCAGTTCGGACTCAAGGACCTGAAACCCAAAGGCATGGATCGGGGAAAAACCCCTCGGGAAACAGGGAATTTGTTCTCCCTGCTGGATTTTTTTGGGCGTTGATCTGGCCCCGAAGCTGGGCGGCAGAAAACCGGGATGAGCTGGCAAGGGATGGAGCTGCTCTCCCGAAGGATTGCCAGGGCTTTGGGCTCGCAGCATCCCCAGCATTCCCTCCTCCCAAATTCCCAGAGAAGCAGCATTCCGGAGGGAGCGGGAGCTCCCAGCAATCCCTGTTTTCCTGCTCTGCCCGGAGCCGCCGGGAACGCCGAGGCCTTTCCCCGTTTTGTCCCGATTCCTCGGGGAGCTCATCCCAAAGAAATCCACTTCCCAAGCGCTCCCTTCGGCGCGGCGTTCCCGACGGATTATCCCGCATTTATTCGCCGCATCCCAGGAACTGCCGCCCTTTCCCAAGCTGCCGCTCAATTAAAATTCCTGCCGTTCCGCGGGATCAAAGCTCCTTCCCGGGATTATTCCCGGTCAGATGCTCCGGCTCTCCCTGCCCCGCTTTGTTCCCCCGCTCCGGCCGGGAACGAGGGTTGGGATGCGGCGATCCCGCCGTTCCCACTGAGCCGGCCGCTCCCGCTCTCCCGGGGCTCTTAATTAGGGCTTTTCCCAGGAAAGCCGGGATGAGCTCCGCGCCCGCCCGAGCGCCCACCCGGCTCAGCGGAGCGGCTGCCACGCTCCCGCTCCTGCTCCCATCCCGTTTGACTTCCCCGCTTTTCCCCAACAAATTCCCCAACAAGGAGACGGGAATTCGGTGGGATGCCGGCTTAAATAATAAAGATTTTCATTCACGTTGGAATGAAGCCCCGAGTGAACCAGAGGGAATTTTATTTCCCGTTTTTTTTTCCCACGTCCTGTTTTTCTCTCCTCCAGGATCCAGGATTTCCCCTCCTCATCCCGATTTCTCCTCAATTCCTGAGTTTTCCAACCTCAGTCCCAGCAGATCCGGGGCTGAATCTTTCCCTGGATGTCTCCTTCTGGGATTCCGACCCTCTGCTTTTCAATTCTCACCCCGAATTTCCAGCTGTTCCCATCCCTACCAATCCCTTGGAGCTCTGGGAATGTGGCAGCTCTCTCTCGAAACCTCCCGTGGCATTTCCATCCGGCGTTTGTCCCTAATCCCGCGGGGAAATCCCAACCCAGAAACCCCTTCCCTGTTTTCCGCGTGCTTTTCCTTTCCAGCCAGCCCCAGCTGTTCAAACCATCGCGGAAGAACGGGAGCTGTTGAGGAGAAGTGGAATATTCTCCCCAAGAGCCAATTTCCCACTGGAATTTGTATTTTTGGGGACAGAGAGACGGATTTGAGCACCTTTGTTTGATTTGCTCCATTCCGGGACAAATTGTTTGGGATTCATTCTCTGCCTTTGGTGCTCGGCCCTTTCCCTTGCATTCCAACCTCTTCCACGAAAAACCAAGGAATATTCCGTCGTTGTTCCCCTCCAAGCAGCTCCCGCATCAAGGCACCCCCAAATCCCAGAGAATCCACGGAATGACGCGGAAAAGCAGGGATGGAGACAAAAGATGATCCCGATTTTTGTTCGGGATAGGTCTGTGGGTTAGAAATGATGGCATACCCTGGCATCCCTGCTTCCCCAGGGATATTCCCATGCCAGGCTCAAGTGCTGAACATCCGGAAATTCCCGTATTCCCAGTTTTTCCAAGGCTAAACCACCTGGTCGGTACCGGCATGGGACAGAGGGAGGATTAGGGACAGGCACAGAGGAATATTTTGGGAATATTTCTCCTGGAAAAATCCACTGGAACGCCGCAGGGTTCAGCCCTTCAAGGTGAGCTGAGGACGCTCCACCAGGACTCGCTTCCCTGGGGATTATTCCCACAAATCCCGGGAAAAGAGCCCTGCTCACCTAAGGAGTTCCAAGTTTTCCGGCGGAAAACCTCGGCTCCAAGGGCCTTGCCACAGAAATGCCGGCTCCGGCTGGAACACCCTGCCACGGCTCCATCCCAGGAAGGGCTCTCCTGGCAAATTCCCGGTTGGAAGGATGGAGCTGGTGGCTTCCCTTGGAATGGGAGAACCCAGAGGAGGCCTGGAGGAGGTCACGGCGTTTTCCAGGAATTCCGGCATTAAGAGTTTTAGCCGAAATTGCCGGAAAACATCGGAGAGAGTGAAGAAACTTCCGGGCCAAAATGCTCCCAGGAATTCTGTTTATCCTCTTCCCACTCATTGTGCAGGGAGACAAAGAGCCTTTCCCTTTTTTATCACGGGGAGCGAGAATTCCTAAGGAATTCCTAAGGAAAACAGGCGTTATTCCCAGATAATGCCCTCAGCACCTCGGATTTGGGATTGCCCCCAGAGGCTGCGGATTCCCCTGGATCCCGGGAATGCCCAGGGCTTGGAGCAGCCTCAGGGAGGTTGCCTGCCATGGGATGATCCTGAAAATCGCTTCCAGCACAACGCAGGATTGTGGGGCTCTATGGAATCAATCCCGGAGCCCCCTTCCCGGGATCCTTCCCTCCTCCAGGCCGGGCACTCCCAGCTCTCCTGGCCCAGATCATTTCCGGGATGAGCTTCCTGGGATGCGGGAATGACACCGAGACACATTCCCGGCATGGGTTTTCCTGGGAAAAGGCCTCTGGAAAACTCCAGCTTGAGCAGCTGGGAGATCACAAGCGTGGCTCCTGTTCCCAGCGTTGCCGAGTCCCATTCATTTTTGAGGGGATGTTAAACCCCGAGGAGCGCCACTCGCGGCGTTCCCACCGGGACCGGGCCTTTCGTGCCTCTGGAATTCCCCTCGAGCTCGTCCCGAGTGGGAAGCGCTGGATCCCGAGGCAGCGGGTGAGGCGCAGAGCCGCGGCTGCTCCCGGGAAAGCCGCAGAGCCGGGATCGCCCGGAGCCCGGGACGGGACAGCGCACGAGCTCAAACCCATTGATACCCAAATCCAGCTGGGACAAACGGCAAGAGGGAACACCGAGCTTTTCCAGCGGATACGGCGAGGATGTGGGATGCTCCTGGGAGGAGCCCAGATCCCGGCCGGAAATCAGGGAATCGTGGAATTTAAGGAAGGGACTTTAAGGATCATCCCCTCCCCTCCCACGGGGGCAAAGATTCCTTCCACTATCCCGGGTTATCCCAGCCCGGCCTCGGACACTCCGGGGATCCGGGGGCAGCCGTGGCTTCTCCGGAAAACCTCCGAGCTGGGAATTCTGGCAATACCCCACCCGAATCCCCTCTCCCAGCCCTGTCCCGTCCCTCTGTTCCCCATCCCACGCCCCTCTCTGGAGCCGCCCGTCGCTCCCGAGCCCCATCCCATCAAATCTCCGGGACCTGGGGAGGCACCACGTGCCCGTGGAGGATGACAGGCGGGAGAAGGTTCCGTGTGTGCTCGGGGAGGAGCCGCTCCTGAGCTCGCGGCGCTGCCAGGAGAGCAGAGCGGCCGCTCGCTCCGGCTCCACATGGAGCTGCTCGCAAGTTTTCCAACGCTGGGCTGGGAATCAATCATTTCGGGAAGCTGGTCCAAGACTGGTCAGCGCGGAATCAACTCCCACGAGTGATTGATTTCAACTGGACGCGCAGGCTGGAACGGCAGCGGGCGGGATGCAGGGAGAATTCGCACTTTGCCAGCCTTCCCAAGGCTCACCGAGCGCGGGACTGCCGAGGGCAGGGACGGCTTCTGCTGTCCCAGGGTATTCCCAACATTCCCAAGGATCCAGAAGCAGCCACAGCTGTTCTGGGAACCCGGGCCAGGGTCTGCCCAGCCTCCCAGGCAGGAATTATCCGGGGAGAAGGAAGGCTCCAGGGAGAGCTCAGAGCCCCCGCCAGGGCCCCCAGGAGAGCCGGAGAGGGGCTGGGAATAAGGACGGAGGGACAGAATACGGGGAATGGCTTCCCACTGCCAGCTGGGATACCGGGAAGGGCTTCCCGCCTGGGAGCGTGAGCAGGAGCTGGGATGGAATTCCCAGAGCAGCTGTGGCTGCCCCTGGGTCCCTGGAATGTCCAAGGCCGGGCTGGAATAACCTGGGATAGCTGAAGGCACCTCTGCCCAGGGCAGGGATGAGATGATCCTTAAATCCCTTCCACCCCACATCCTTTGGGATGCTCCCAACTCTCCATCCCTCCCTGTCACATGTGGCACTAGAGGGGATCTTTTCTTAGGCCGGGCTCAGCACAGAACTTAGTCCCGGTTTTTATTACTCCCGGCAGGAATGGCCGGAGGATTCATATCCCCATCCGTTCCTCGTCCAAAGGAACTGCTCCGTTGTTTCCGGGAGCCGAGAAGCACCGGGAGAGCTCCTGGAACCATCGGAGCACGGCTGGAGCAGCTCCTTCCCAGGAAAACCTCCCGGAGCTCCGCGGCGATGCCGGGCTGGAGCGACGGCCAACACGGAGAGGGGCTCGGGACAAGGGACGCAGGGAACACTGGGAAGGAATTCCTGGCTGGCACAGGTGCAGGGAAGCTGCGGCCGCCCTACACCTACGGTGTATGAAGTGTCTCAAATCCTAATAACCCCATCCTACAATTCCTGTATGGACAAGCCCGTCATGGAATGCGTCGGGTGGGAATGGATTTTAAGGAGCGCATCATTCCGTAGCCTTTTCCCACCCCAGGCTGCTCCAAGCCCCATCCGACCCCGCCTCGGGATAGGCTCCAAAGGCACCTAAATCCCACCCTCTCATCCCTTCCCAGGCCTTCTGTGCCGTGTTCACACGGGATGGGAGAACGCAGGAGGAACGGCGATCCTCACGGGAATTCCGCTGCCTTATCGGACTACGCAGAAATTCCCGGGGAATTCCCAACCTGAGAGCGGGATGAGTCCCGCGTCTCCGGAGGGGCGCGGCCCGATCCTCGGGATCGGGAGCCACTGGAATTCTGCCGGCCAGGTAGGAAGGCGAGGAAGGCCGGTTTCCCTGCAGCGCCACCATGGCAGATGCGGCGCGATGATGAGCGGGAGGCTCCCGGGAATTGCCGCCCGGATCCCGCCATCCATCAGCAGCTGCTGGGAAGGGAAGGACGGAGCGGCGCTCCCGCCTTCCGGAGCGCCGGAAGCGTTTCTGGGATGGCCGACAGGGAACGGGACAACTCGCAAGGAAACAGCTTCTTTGTCCTGGTGCTGTTCCCAGCGTTCTCCCCGTGCCTGGAATGTTCCAGGCCGGGCTGGAGCGGGCTTGGAGCAGGCTGGGATAGTGGGAGGTGGCCCCGCCCCTTCCGAGGGATTCCGGGATTCGGCGATAATTCCAAGGCTGGGAAGAAGACGACCTGGAAACGGCCTCCCCTTTCCCCTTCCGCAGCTTTGCCACGGGGTGTGCGATCACCAGTGGAATCACGGAGCGGTTCCGCTCGGAAAAGCCCTCGGAGCCCCCCACACGCAGCCCCGCTGCCCGTGCCCCCCGGCGCCACACCCACGCGGTTCGGGAACGATCCCAGGGGTTCTGCCGCCCCGCACTGCTCCGGCGGGAAGGGCTGAACTCCTGCCCACATGCCCACTCACACCAGGAATTCCCAAATCCCTCCCGTCCCCACCTCGCTCTCCATGGAATGTCCCGAATCCCTGCAGCACACGGGGCTGGGCTCCGGCCCCGCGTTCCCAAAGAACGCGGACGCGCGGAAGGAAAACCGGGACGGAGCGTTTCCCTTTCCTGTGGGGAACCGATCTGCGCTCCGGCTCTCCCTTGGAATATTTCCTGGCAGAGCCAACAACCGGAGAGCTTGGAATATTAAGGAAGCCATGAAATGCCTGGGATGGTTTTCCGAAGCACGGCAGAGGGAAGGGAAGAGCGGAAGGAGCGAAGGGCCGTGCTTCACGTTGCTCTTGGAACGAGCAAGGCGAGTGTCTCCCTAAAAACTCAATTGTCTGCGAACAAAGCACGGAATTTGGCCACGGGTGGCGTTTTTAGGCTCGGCGTTTCTCCGGAGCCTTGCCGAGATGCAAATTCCGAGTGCGGGGAGGCCGAGGCACGGGCGCCCCACCTCTGTATGCCATTGGCACTCCATTGTTCCGTTCGAGTCCTCCCCTGCTCCGAGCCCCGGCGCTTCCCTCGGGAAGGCTCTGCCGTCAGCCTGCCGGCCTTGACTTCCCGCCAACAACAATTCCCAAACAAAAAGGGACAACAAATCCCGTTTGCACAGCCTCTGCCACCCCTGGCCGCAGCGCCGCGCTCGCAGCGCATCCCGCCCGTCCCGGGAAGGCTCGGGGCCGCGCTGAGGGGTCACTCTTCCCGCTGGCGCCGTTCCCGGAGCGGGCATTTCGGGAACGCCGTGCCGGACGCACCGGGCGGCACCTCCCGGCGGGGCTGAGGCGAGCCCGGGGAGCCGTGGCCGCCGCGGGATGGGCACTTACCTGGTGGCAGCCCTGCAGGTTGGAATCTCGGCCATACGAGGAGTACGAGCCTCGCTCTGTTTTACCTGGGAACGAAGGAAAAGGCCACATCAATACACGGAGCACGGAGCTTAGCCGAGCTTTTTCTCTGCCGCTCCTCCCTCGGTCCCGAGGCCGGCTCCACTGCTGGCCCTGGGACACGGGGAGGCACGGAAAGGGGTGAGCGATTCCCCCGGAAATAACGCCCTCGGCCCGGCCGTGCTTCCCGGAAATGGGATTCTGTGGAATTCCAGAGGCTGGGGGAAGGTGGGAGCTGCACCCTGCGTGTCCCCCATTCCAGCCTCACCCAGGGGCTGCTGGGCATGTGCTTCCCTGCCCTCTCCCAGGAGAAAATTCCCTGTGCCTGAGGAACCAACACCTGGGAAAGAGAACCAGATTGGGAATTTGCCAACAAGGCCGGGAGCTGACCGGGGAACTCAGCCCTGGATTTTTCCCTCTCAGACTTCCCGGGAAGCTTGCGAGGCTCCTGTCCCGGAGCACGGGCCGTGCGGCGGCTCCGGAGGGAAGAAAGGGGATTTTTGGGATTGAATGGGTGAAGCGAAGGAGGGAAGAGGAGGTCTGTGCCGAGCATTAAGTCATGGCTGAGCAGCACCGCCCCACGCGCTCCCAGACAAAGAGCAGTCAAGAGGGCTGATCCCAAACATACTGCCAGGGAAAGACCACCCTTCTGGAGAGGAGAAGCTCGGCAACGGGGGGAGAAATCCCTCCGAAAATTCCCGGCTTTCCCACAGGCCGCGGCACAAAAGGCACCCGGCAGCTCCGGGACGAGGGAGCAGCCGCTGCCCAAGCTGCCCGCCCGTGCCAGGGCCGTTCCGTGCCCAGCTCCGTATTCCCGGCCCCATCCCGGTCCCACGGAGGAGCCACGGCCGGGCGGCTCCTCGGACAAAGGATGCCGGAGTTCACTTAATCATTCCCGAAATGTGCCCCCGTTCCACATCCCGCAGTTGGAACATCCATCTCCCAGCCCTGAGCGACACAGCTGGTTTATTCCAAGGCGTTTGGAATCGCAAATCCCTTCTCCTCATCCCAACTGAAGGGCCGGGAGCTTTTGTCTCCCGATCGCTTTCCACGCGAGCCTCCAAAACAGATTTGCGATTCCCGGGACACCGCGGCAACTTTGGGAAGCGCTCGGATCCGGTGATCCAAAACCCACGGGTCGCCCTTGGCTTGGGAACGCTGGAAACAATTCCAGACTGACGCCACCCCGCAATTCCAGCCGGGAACCGACGGGCGAACGAACGCGCCTGGAAGGCCGCGAGCCACCTCCCGGCACCCCGAGGGGGCCGGGATAACGGGGAGGGAAGCTGGGGGGAGCGATCCCCCCAGAGACAGTGGGGACGAGGGGAGCGGGTCCGAGCGGCCCCGGGCCGCCGCCCGCGCTCCGGAAGCTCCTTTGCCATCGGCTCAGGCTCGGCTTAATTTCAGTTGTGAAAAAATATTTATCCCGATACAAAAATAAACCCCCTGCAAATTACAAGTTGTCAGGGATCAGCTCCACTCCTATTTGTGTGGGGGAGGAATCGGGAACAGCGGAGACATGAATCATTCCCAGTAATTTGAGTGTTTCCATGACATCAATGGGCACTCGGCCAGGACTCTGTCGAAGTCTGTGAGGTACCAAAGCGGCTCCGCAGCCAGCGGGAGATTGACTTTTTTTTTTTTTTTTTTTTTTTAGGATTATGCTCCTTGGAAAAGATTGCATCTCCAGCATCCACTTTTCCCACCGAGCCCGCGGCTCCCGAGCTCCCGAGGGAGCTTTTCCTTGGATTTCTGCGCCCCAGAAATCCATCAGGGACGAACCCCGTGAGTTCGGGGGAAACCCGAGGAATCGTTAAACCCCGGCCCCACCGAGATTGTCACCGTCGCCAGCGGGATAAAATCATCCCTGTCCTTCCCTGCACCTCGGCAGGGGGGGAACGTCTTTTCCCTAAATTCTCTTGCCCCGAATTCTCCATGCCGACGCCGCTTCCCCGCTTCCCGTTCCCCGGCACATCCCGAGCACCCGACGCGAGGGGCAGGAGCAGCCGCGAGGAGCGGCTCTTTCAGCACCTATTTGTGCTGCCAAAGAAAAGCTTCTCCCGACTGGCCGCGTTTGCCGTGCACGCGGCCCGTTAAAAACGCCGTTCCCGGGCCTTTCCCAGGGCTGGGGGAAGCTCGAGCTTCTCCCTCCTCGAGATTTTCCTCGGGAAGGTTTCAAAAAGAAAAAAACCCCAAGGAGAGAGCACGGCTCCGGCGCCGCCGCTTCCCGCCGCATCCACTGCGGAATTTTCGAGCCAAGCCTCCGGAGCGGTCGGGAATGCGGCAGCCGCTGCGGATATTTTTTGGCACAAAGACAACGGTGGCAGTGCCAAGCCCCATGGCTAAAACTCCTCCGAAGAGGCAGGAGGGGAGCATTCGGCGCTCGGCTCCCTTCCCGCGTGGAGCGGCCGCGGCCGCCTTTTCCAAGGGGAAAGTCCCCGCTGGAATATCGCGTCGGGGGAGGCCGGGGAAGAGGAGGGGGGAAAAGGCGAGGCAAAACCAGGGATAGCCTCGGCAGGGCTCGTTGCCGACGCGCCGCTCCTTCCCGGCCCTTCTCGTGGCTTCGGGAACAAAGCTTCGGAGCCGCCCGGCACGGGGAACAACTCTGGGCTTTGGGGAAGGCAGGAAAAGCTCGGGGAGCGGGAAGAGCGCGCGGGGAAATGCCGGGATGAGCGGCGAGCGGCCACAATGCCAGTCACGGGAGAGACAAAGGAACAACTCCAGGCAGCTCCCGATCTCCCGGCAAACGGGCGAGCTCGGCTCCCCGCGCTCCGAACACCTGCAGGAAAAAAATCCCCCTTCCCCTAAAGCCTCTCTCCCAGAATATTCCCTTCGGGCTCTGTTGAACGGCCAGGAATCCATCCAGGAAGAAGCCGTGGAGGAGTTGGGAAAATTAATTAGGAGATTTCAGCAAGTTCCACAGGATAAATGCAAGCGATCCCGTGCCCCCGCTCCTTCCCTGCCCCGGAGAAAGGGCGCCTTGGCGGCTTTTTGGGAAGCAGAAGGGCAGGGAAGAGGCAGAGGACAGGAAGGGAAATTATCCCTGGGAATTCTTTTAATTCCACATTTCCTTGGATTTCCCATTTAAACTTTTTTAAGGGATGAATCCACCCGGAATATTTTAATTTCGGTTTTCCAAGCCTGATATTTGGGTCTGGGGCTCGCTCAGATCGAGGAACACTTAGCTGGGGACAACAAAAACGATCAGGAATTGGGATTTTAATAACTCCCAATTTCCAGCTGTCATTTTGCTTCCGTCCATTATTTCATTCCAGGATTTTTGGGTAATTAAGGATTGTCCGACGGGAAGGAGCCCGATGCGCTCCCCGTTAAGGACAGACGAAACCACAAAAGAAATGACAAATTGAGCGGCCAATTAAAGGGGAATTCCCGAAGCAAGCCGGGAACGAGGAACACAAAGCCGGAGCAGATTTGGGATGGAGCAGGGGAAGGGCTGAACTTGCCAGATCCCCGGGAATGCTCGCACAGGTGACCCCGGCCGGAGCAGCGGGAATTGGCGCTGCTGGGGGACGCATCGAGCCCTTCCGCTCGGCCCCAAGGCCGGTTTTGGCATCCCGAATTTCCTTCCACTTGGGATGCAGGGGAAAGGGAAGATGGAAGGGCTCCGAAGGCCGGAGCTGCCGGCACCGGCGTCGGCTCCACACGCCGGATTGTCCATTAAAAAACAGGGCTTTTTTTTCCCCTTCGAGCTTCCAAAATGCCTCATTTCTGCTGGGAAATCCAGCTACAGTTGGTAGGGAATTATCAATTATCCAAGGAAAACCTCATGGAAATAAGTGAGGATTTTCTACCCTACACGAGCACCTCAGTGGTGGAAAAATAAATCGCTATGAAAATAGAAAACATTTATTTGTGTGCGTCCTGCTTTCTCCGTGGACAACATCCCGAGGTTTTCCTGGGGAAAACGGGATTAAAAATCTCCTGCCCACCTTCCCACGGGAGCAGCCAGCAGAGCGCTCCTGTATTTTTTCCGAACTTTGGAATATTCTCTTCTTTCCAAGAGCGAGGAATAAAAAGAGAGGGGAAAAGGGAGGGGAAAATAAAAAAAAAAAGAGGGACCAAAAAAAAAGCGGGGAAAAAGGGAGATGAGCAGGAAGGGGAATTCTGTGCCTTCCCCGGCACCGGGAACAGCTGGCGGGGAGCTCATCCCCTTTGTGCTCCGCTCGCCTTCCCCGCGCTGCGGCGGCTCCCGGGCGGCTCCCGCGGGCACCGAGCTG
>WEIT01030202.1:0-48762 GCA_013389985.1 Dryoscopus gambensis
GTGCCGTGGGGGCTGGGCACGCTACACGTCTTTGCGCGCTGCTCCACCGGCCATGTGGTCTCACTGCGGACNTGCGCGCTGCTCCACCGGCCATGTGGTCTCACTGCGGACACCATTATTTGGCACTGGGGTGCGAATGGAGTCCAGCACAGCCGTGATCAGATAATATTCACAGAAATACTCTTCCATCGGCATATTTTTCGATAGAAAAGTTAAATGAGCCCAAACATTCTTCCAAAAGTCCCTTGTAAGCATCAAGTTCCAAGAAACGAAAAAATGATTCTTAAAAAGATAATTGAGAAAATGTCTCATCTCTCTTTGAGCCTGGGTAAGGCTGAAATTTGCATATCTCTGTTCAAGGATTTTTCCGAGTTTAAGATAAACGTCTTTTTGAGGCTCGGAGAGTCATGAGTCTTCCCTGAGATAGCGAGAGAGGACAGCAAAATAAAAATCTACTCACAGGGTTTCTGGGGATTTTTCAGAATCTTCGCTGTCTTCTTAAGCTGTCTCCAGGGGCCCCAGGGATCGTTGAACTGCCCGCATTCTCCACCAATTTGTTGCGGTGCGGTTTCTGCACCCTTCCTGGGGACAGCTTGGTCTGTGGAAAGAATCAGGAAAGACTCATCTTTGTAGATATTTCAGCAGATCTTTATTGGTGACCACGTGGTCCAGAGTCAGCACACAGACTGAGCAATCATCCCAGCACCCAGAGTACCCTGGGTCTGGGGAGCATCCTCGGACCAAGCGCAGCCCACAGTCAGGGTACGTGTGACCGGGGCAGGGGAAACCCCGTGCCCAGACCTCGTATCCACCCCAGGGCCCCCTCCCCCTCAGGGGAACGGCAGGGAGACCCCGACACAAAGGACTTTGGGTTTGTCTAGTTTGGAGAAAGGGAGGCTCTGGGACACACTCATTGCTCTCTACAACTTCCTGAGCAGGGGAGGTGGAGAAGAAGTGACTTCTACCTGGTATTCAGTTATAGGATGCATGGAGAATGGTTCAAAGCCTGTATCAAGGGAGGATCAAACTAGATAATAGGAAGCATTTCTTTACCAAGAGGGTGGTCAAAGACTGGAAGACGCTTCCTAGAAAGGTGGTTGATGCCCTAGGCCTGCCAGTGTCTAGGAGACACTTGGACAATGCCCTTAACTTTTAGTCAGCCCTGAACTGGTCAGGCAGATGGACTTGGTGATCGTTGTAGGTCCTTTCAATTGAAATATTCAGTTCTGTTCTAATATTTTAGAGTCTGGACACTGGCAGTAGAATTCACCTGTGCTAATGATACACGGCAGACCATGAGGTTAGCAAAAACCATGCCTGAGACCATACTTACCTCAGTCACCACTCCTTTTGCTCTGAAGGGGATCATTTGAGCCTTTTCCTATATGTAAGAAATGCATTTCCTAACCTATCCATGCTTATCAATGGAGATCAGGGTAGACAGTTTGTGTCTAAGTCACACCTCCATCCAAATTCATAAAGATGTTTAGAGATCTTCTTCTTGATAGAACATACTACGGTAGGTTGTCTCACTGTCCATCCATGTGGATCACTGTGTATGAACTTGCCCCTTTTCCCACATAACCACTGTAGCCTCATTTGTGGCATTAACTTATGTTTGTACAAGCCGTCTGTGATTTGTTCCTCAGAAACCTGGGGCAGTTCAGGAACAGTCAGGTTTTTGGGCTGAGTTTCTAAAATGAGGTGAAGACCTACTTTCTGTGGAGCCTCCCTGCATAATTCACAGGCACACCTTGATATCCAGCCAGTTACAACCTGTATCACTATTACTTGCTTGATCCTGTTTTTCAGGATGAGCTTCCTAGTCTTAGCTCACATCATATCTAAAGGAAATGCTGTTATAGTAATGCCACTGCTGGTTTTTGCTGTCTTTTGGTGTTTACCCGCACCAAACAAAAGAGGTGGGACACCATAAACTGTTGAAGTTCTGAATGTCAAACCTCAAGATCCTGTAACAAAAAAGTTAAGACAGCAGATGGGTTGCTCTACAAGATATGATTAAGATGGACATGTTTATTACTTCCTAAATACTTTCTCTGTTTTATTTTAGGATTTATGAAACTTTTCCTGAGTTAAGTAACTTCTGTAAACTTAATTTTCTATTAATACCCATACATGGCTGTGTGTAATTGGCATGTGATTAATACATTTAATGAAGTTTCAGTCTTGAATGTGACTCCTTTAGCATGCTTTCCGACATTTTTCTGTTTGCTATGCATGTTGGCCACCTGAGGCACTTTGATTTTTTTTTTTTTTGCATAACATTAATTATTGTTTCATAGTTGATAGCATTATTATTTTATCAAATAACCTGATAAATTGGTACAGCAAGACTGCAGCAGCAGTCAAAGCATTGATGCTTTTTAATGGTGCACTTTACCTCTGCTCTATTATTGCTGCCCATTTCATTATCTGCAAGTTGATTACAGCTGCATTTCTCAGGGGCTATGAAGTATTTAGCAGCCTGGACTAGCCTGGGGAGAATTGCAGTCTTTGCAGCTGAACACCTGCCCTCAAAGGCAAAGAAAAACCAAAAAGTTCTTGTGTTTAAAAGTGATGGGGAAATTCCTTCTTTTCCTTAGCTTTCCCACAGCACTGACTATAGGTACACACTAATTAAAAACTGCCACTTTACCTATGGTTGTTATTGGATGGGGGGAAGAATAAGAATAAATATAGAGCTACTGCATTTCTGCCATGTTTGCCCGGCTGCAGCAGAGAAGGAAAACAATTATTGGTATAATAGGTTGCCTGTGTGTCAGCATGAAGTAGTTGACGTTCAGGGTGGGATTGGGGAAAAAAAAACCCCTCTCTGTTAAGGGCAAAAATGAACACTACTGGTTATGTTCTCACACTGTGTCTCTCTGGGGACTTGCCAGCAATGATTGACTGAAATGTGCAATATTTTACCAAGTAGGAAACAGATGATAAGATTTTTATAAACAGGATACTTCATCATTAGAGTAAAGAAACAATTGCTTTGACCTTGTCACTGAATGAGTAAGGCCAGCATTGTGATAATTGAGAATGTAGCTAAGCAACAGTTCTCCAGGAGCATGCACTGCTTTATTTTTAGTAGAGTACACCAGTAAGGGGGGGGTGGGGTGAGACAAACACACATGGGTATGAATGAGCAAAACAACTGGTTAATGATTACTAAAAGGAAAAAAAATTCTTTGTGCATGAAGTTTGAGTTGTAATATGTGCTTATACTGATGGTAATTTGGATTTACATCAAAAGAAAGTAATTGAATCAATATATCCTTCTGTGGTCTGAACAAGCAGATAGCCTGACAGTATCTCTGGTTTCTTAAGCTGCTTTAGTAACTTGAGTGTCTTCTGAAAATTAATGGTGTAGAAGAAATGGCATATTACTTCAGAAATAGTCTATTTTATATCTTTTTCTCCTTACTTTGATGTTAATTATGTTTCCTAATCTTACAGGTTAGTATTGCAGAGCCTAATTTATTTATTGCTCTAACTTTGGTTTAAAGCATTCTTAAATACCCTAGTGAGCTAGTCCCCTACAAAGTTAACGGTGTAAGACCCTTTAAATCTGAAATAAATGTCCAGGGAATGGAACGTACTTTCTTCTAGCTAAGTCAATTTACAAACCAAGTTAGTTAATTTTTCATGTAGGCAGTGGGGAAAAAACAAAGTCCAAAGTTAGTAATTTTTATAATGTAGGCATTGCAGGACAAATTGCCACCATATGGCCCCTCTGCTATCCCATAAACAAAAGTATGTGTTCCAAGGCTGGTGCCAAGGGAAAATTTGTAACCACTTTTACCACTCTCTGTTTCTGGTGAATCTCTCATCACTGACCTGGATGCTCTTTCTTTAGATATTAAACCAATTAAATTGCTAAGTAACAATGAGTTTCTATTTATCAAACCCAAGCAGTTACAGAAATCTCTCTGAAGATACTGTCACTGTATGAGTATAAACTACCCTGACTTTACATACAGGAGCCTTTAATTCTGGTTTGGTCTATGAAATCTGTATTGCTGGCAACACTGCATAGGTGAGAGAACAAACATGTCCTAATCCGCAGTCTAATTTTATCAGATCTTTAAAAGCCAAAAGATAGTTTATAGGCAAAAATAATAAAAGGGAATTTGAAGACTGTATTAGTTACTCTTGGGTATTTTAAATATAGTAAAAAAACCTTTTCCTAAGGTGCTTTTCTCTGGATAATTAAATTTGATGAACCAGAGAATGTAATGTATATTGTCATATTCTTAAAGTGTGGCATAATTGAATTTGGACTTGTGAATTTTTAAAATTTTTTTTTCTGCCTAGGAGGAAACGTTTGTCAATACTGTATCTCACTTGAACATCAAGCCCTACAGAGACTACAAGGTGATGGTTTATGCAACTGCTTCCTGTTTGCTGTGGTGGTCAGCTTGGCTTTAAATCAATTTCCTGAAGACCCCTGTAATTTATGAAGATGCCAGTGCTAAGCAAATAAGCCTGTTAGCAGCAATGTTACAAGTAGCTTGTACAGAAACTGTTGCTTACAGCTTCATGGTCCATGGTGAGCTGTGTGGGATTGACAAGTGTGTGTATAAAACAAAGATGTGATACATTTTGAAAATGCACTTCTTGTTTTTGTGTCTTAAGAAGCAACAGTACCAGTCCCAGCTGAAAGGTAAAGTCTGCTGAATATGGGTTTGTGTGTGGTCATTCAGAAGGTTGTTCCTTACCCCTCAGCATCCCGGACTTTTAGCTGGTTTTCTTTCTGGAGCTGCGTGAGAGGGATCGCGTGTCCTGCAGTGCTGACACAGGCTTTCCTGCCCCAGGAACGTAACTTTGGTCAGTGTAAATGTTTTGGTCAAGCAAAGCAACAACCACCTCATCGGAAATCAGTCTTAGCTCGCTTTGCCAAGTTGATAAAAGCTGTTTCTGCTGTTGCAGTTGTGGTAGATGCTGCAGATCTATACATCAGTTTGCTCGTCTCACAAGCCTGGTTGAAAGCATAGCTAATGAGGTCACCATGGGTGTGGACAGCAACTGAACAAAATAGACTGCTGGGGGTTTATATTTCATGCTCAAGTTGTAAAGCTCTCCCACCGTGCCGGGTGCAGAAAAGAACATTGGGGTTAGGAAGTTGGTGTGGGCATGCAGTCTGCAGAGCAGAGCTGGTACCTGTATGGAGACCAACCTTTAGTAGGCAGGCTGGTGCTGCTTTCATTCATTTACTAGAGGTCTGATGAGATTTGAGCAACACCAAATTTATATTGGGATGCCTCTTAAATAATGTCTCCTAGCACCTGGCAAAGGATAAATTTGAAGCACTGAAGTTAATTTTGATTCCAGGTGTCCCAGCCCTTGCTGGGTGGCTGTTACTGGTAAGTGATGATATAGTACCAGACTGGACTTGACTTGATTGTATGTAGTGCACACAACTTGTGCCCAAGTTGAGAAATACTGGGAAGAGTTCACCTCCCTTTCTTAGAGCACAGTAAGAGCTTTGAAACTTTACAAGGAATCAGAGCTTTGCTACTGCATACCAAACAGGTGGTCTTTACTTACTGCATGTTGATAGTACTGCAAACAAAATCTTTCAGGGTAACCCCGCAGTGCTAACTGACCTGCTGCATGTTCCTAGCTTTTCTGAAAGGAAAGCTGAATTGTTCACACAAGCTTAACTTTTTTAACCATAGACAGGTTTAATTTTTCCTTTGCAAAATGAATGCACTTCTCTGGTAACATACTTGGTCACCACAGTTTGTCTGACCAGGTACCTCCTAAGCTACAGTGACTGGTTGTATGACTTTGTGTGAATACTCTGAGTCCCTCTCTGTCTCTTTTTGTTACCTCTATGTAGGACAGAAATGCTTCAGTCCCAGATTTTGAGCTCATGTGAAAGGCATAAATAAATACAACATAAGTATGGTTCATAGAATCATTTCTTCTTGGGAATAGTTATCTTTAAAATGAACATAGAAATCCATGAGCTTGTAGAGACACCTTAGAGATAAAATTAATGTAAAATTACCACCATGCTTCTGGTGTCTTACCTTGTGGAAGCTAGAGATCTGTTGATAGTTGTCTTTAAATCTGTCAAAGATGAAGCATTTTACTTCTGAACTCTAATTTTCTGTGAAAGATACTCAGATCAGAAAATGAAACACATCTGAAAGTTGAGGGTTTTCTCTCTCTTCTCTGTTGAGTAGCTCATCATTTTGGAAATTCTGCTTGCAATAAAAATGTATTGATGACTCTGCAGCCTGTCTGACGGACCTGCATAATCTCAACGCTTGCACAGGAAATCAGAACTTGTGAACAGATACTATCATGCCATATAATCCTCCATCAGCATTAGACAGCAACACAGTGCCATCTGAGGGCAACTGTAGGTCCAGAGCATTATCATTTCAGTTAAAAGCTGGGAACCTTAGAGCTGGGGAAAAAAAAAGGTTTTATTTGAGTTCTAGAGTCTTTCAGTAATCTGGGTGTACTTCTCTGATTTATAGTACAGCCCAGAAACAGCTGCTTGGCTGTGAGCGAGGCTGGAAGGTGAGGACAGGATCCTTTTTCAACCAGTTGTGTTGGTGGTGAAATAGTATCAGTCTTTAGCCTGGCAGATTTTGGACTGTGTTAAAAAACAAATGACCCCTCCATGGGTCACTTGATGGGTGGGGTTTAGAGTACCTTCAGATGGAGGTAGAGAAGGCAAGTGTGTCACGTGGTAAAGGAGGTCGTTGAACTGAGGACTTCTTACAGCCAGTCAGGAACCACATCTCCAGGCACTGCACGCACAGACAGGTCTGGTGTTTCACTGAGAGGTTCCTCCCTGAAGTTCCTATGGCTTTGAAAGGTAACATCGAGAGAGGTTGCAGCCAGTGTCAGTTTTAGGAAGCATAATTATTCATTTAAATAGCATCGAAAGGATAAGAAAGTGCAAGTTGAGTGGTCATGAGTCAAGTGTCCAAGGTCAAGTGGTCCTGTCCCCTGGGGCTGGCAGAAATACATGTTGTGCAGTCATTTTTTTAGAAGCGCAGGAATGGCTTCTAACACGTGGTAGATGGGGTGAGGGACATGTGAGGGGTGAAGAGCAGGGTGGGGTCTCTTGCGTGGATCTCCATAGCAGGACAGCAGAAGTGTTCGCGGTTCCCCTGTAACTTACATCTTGCAAAGACCGTGCAGGACTGGTTTGTTTCACATGTGTGGTGGCCACAGCTGGGCATTTCACTGGTCTGCCCGTGTTCCCAGTGTCTCTGCTCTGGGCTGTCTGGCCTGGTGTGGGCATGGCAGAGGTGCAAGGCCAGTGGCTGAAGGAAAATATGTGGGCCAGGTGCCAGCTGGAGGGGGCTTGCTGGCGTGGGAGTGCTCCCAGGGACCTGGCTGTGCCCCTCGCCAGAAAGGCAGCAGGAAGGGACGAAGGGCCGCTTCTCTCAGAGCGACTTTGCACAGCATACATGGTTTGGTGCTTACAGCTGACAGCTTGCTTGTGTTGGAAATCACTGTTCTGCTTTCAGTTTCCTTTCTGGCTGTTTTCCACCAAACAACTTTGTAGATACTCAGAATCAACAGAAATCCATATAAGCTTCAGTCTGAGGCT
Source organism: Dryoscopus gambensis (assembly GCA_013389985.1). Taxonomy (NCBI): domain Eukaryota; kingdom Metazoa; phylum Chordata; class Aves; order Passeriformes; family Malaconotidae; genus Dryoscopus; species Dryoscopus gambensis. The sequence goes on from WEIT01030202.1 coordinate 7,589, forward strand.
TCTTTTCACCTGTGTGGGTTTTGAGGAGTGAGTGTGGGGGTTTTTTGTTTGTTAATGGGCTTTTGTTAGGTTGAGTTTGTTGGGGGGCTTTTGTTTACTCCTTTTTATTTTTGTTCTTGGAAGTCCCCTCTTCTTGTCTTTATCATTTCACTTACTTTGAGTTGGAAAAAGTGTTTTCTCTCAGTGTTGATGTTAATGGGGTCCCCCATTGGCTGGTGTGAGCCTCAAAGCAGCTTTGAGCTCTGCCACCATCAGTAGTAGCTTCTGCACGTCTGCAGGTTTCTTTCTCTAAGATGTCAGGTTTTCCCTCTGCTTTCTTTAGGTTGCCCTTCCAGATGGCCGGCTCTCCTGCAGGAGTAAGCACCCCCAGGCAAGGGCACTCAGCTGCAGCTCCTCAGTCTGAAAGGGTCATAAATACGTGAAGTTTGTGCTTTTCATTATACTGAACGTAACAGGAGGAGCCGCCTTGTCAGCAAGCTCCCACGAGGAGCATCTGCACTAAAAGGTCTGCGTAACAGCACGGGGGTGAAAAAACCACCTTTGAGAGCAATGTCCCTGAGCTGAATGTTGGTGACTCAGAGTCGGAGTCTCAGCGGTAATCCATGGGTCTGACTGCAGCTTGCTAGTTTGTCTTTACCTCTGCTTTTTCCGTTTGCCTGGCTGTGCTGCTGAACCTGGGGTGTCTGTGGCTTTCATGAGGGCTCCTGGGAGCGCTGGCAGCTTGCCCCTTGCCCCAGAACAACCTGTCCATCTCTCATTGTTTTCCAGCATGAGATCTATGTTTTCGAGGAACATGGTGGGAAGGCAACATTTTTGAGGAGGCAAGGGTGGGTGAGGCTTCAGCCCCGCTGCCCATCAGTGAACTGAACTGGGAGGGGGGTGATGTGCTGTCAGCAGGGGCTGAGTGCTGCTGCCTGGCACAGCCCGAGCTTTCCTGGTGCTGAAGGACACATGGAAGGAAGGAGGTGTAGGAGTCACACTCCTTTACCTTCAGTAAGCTGTGGGGGAGCAAGTGAGCAGTGGTTCCTACAATGCTGCTTGCTGTATGGTACAATTAACATAACCAGCCCTTCTTGGGCATAATACAAAGGAATTTAAGAACTGCCCCGTGACAAGAGTTGGGCCTGTTTATTTAGGCAGGTCCTGTAGAAGTGGAGTGGTTCAAATACTCCTGTGACGGATTTGCATCTGGGCATGGTGGGGGACTGAACCAGGAACTGCGGTGACTGCAAAAATAGGCTTACGTTGCAGGAACGACTAAGACGATTACAGAGCTGCATGAATGATTAATTTACCCTGCTTTTGTTTCACTTTTGATCCTGAGTCCTCTGGAAAAAAAATAAAGGCGATTTTGGAAGATGTTTTTAAAATAACAAACAAGTGAGTTGTAATAACAGCTTTCCTACGCAGATGGGCACCAGCACCACTCCAAGAGGAACAGAATAAAAAATCACTTGCTGCCATTTCTCTGTAGCATGGATATTTCAAATTTGTAAACAAATAATCACCAAATACTTTGCAATCAGAACATTTATTCACATTTTAGGAGAATAACATTATTAATCCTCAAATAGGATACACAGTGATATAGTGGTAGTGCTTTCTCAATAACCCTCTTTTATGGTCAGTGTAGAAAGAATTTGTTTTGTTATTAAAATTACTCCACATGTTTGAGACAGACTTCAGCTGATCAACTGCCTAATACGTGCTAGACACATATTGATTTTTTTGTCTTAGCCCAACGTTTCCCCTGGGCATCATATTATTTATTCATAAAGCAGAAATGATGTCTGACAGGCAGTTAGAGGGGTGTAGAGCTGTAGTCCAGAAACAATGTGAAAAGCTTTGCAAGGACCCCAAGAAATCAATGTGCTGATGCTAAAGAGCAGCCTTTTAATTCTGAGCACACATTCTTGCAATCATTTACTGTAGAACAGGAAATTTAAATAACAAATAGTTACTATTAAAAATGCAGGCCTAAATTTTCGTTCATCTTTATTCCAATTATCTGAGCCAAGGTGGAAGTAGGCACTGAAGGCAGCTAGCCAAGTCCAGACACGTCTTAGCCATAACACAGGCTTGCTGCTCTAGCCCTGATTTGCACATTTGTATGTAAGTTTCTGTTGGAAGTAAGATATTTCTATCAATAAAGATTTAGAACCCCAGTGTTGTTCAGAGAGCCAAGACATTCCTAAAATGTGCATGATTCATCTCCACTTACTCTAATTGAGTGTTAGATTGATGTCTGTACAGCAGAGTAAAATAATAAATAGCTGGTATTTTTAGAATACGAGTTGAAATATTTTGATAAGTTAGTCATTGTGATAGACCTGTTTGAAAAAAAAATCAGGCCAAATGAGATTTGTTCTGGTTTTGTTCATTCAACACTAGATCACAGCATACTATTAAGCAGTGTTTGCTGGTGGAAGATATATTTTATTTCCAATAATGTTTTTTCTAGTGAAAAAAAAATCAAACTATCAGGTAATCTTAGGAAAATTTTAATCTGACTTTATACTTCTCTCAATAAGATTAATAACTACTGAAGTATTATATTTGAAATGCGGTGAACATCTAAACATCTGGTCCAATCAGGCCACTATGGAATTTTTTTTTTGTTCTTTAAGACACAGATAATGCAGTCAAAAATAGCATGTCATCATGTAATTAAATATTTCATCTTGATGTATAAGCACAAGGGAGCTGAACTAAATTTGTTCTGGCATTTCTTGACTTTCTAGGACTTGACTTTGAACCTTTTTCTTCTTTGATATATATTGAATTGGGAATTTCAAAATTTGCTTTGCATATTTTGAGGGGGGGAAATGTTAGAAAATTCATTTCTACTCTATAGACATGAAAATTATTGTCTTTCTCTTGGTTAATAAGAAGGTTGTGTTACTTACAGTGAAACCAAGTCACGCATAAACCTTGTGAAGCTAAGAAGTTCACATGTATTCCATAAATTGGTCTGCAGAACACCTTATAGTTGTTTTCCTCAGGGAAGGCTTTGACCTCTTCAATCATGAAGAATCACAATAAATGGAATTTTAAATCACTCAACTGGGACAGCATAATCTGCATCCATCCAGAACAAGTAAGAGTGCCTGTAACATGCACACATTTGTGGTTTTTTTCCTGGGAAATGGTATGGTTTTGAAAAAAAGGCAAAAGTGGTATCTTCTAGGAAATCAAATGTATGAACTTTCACATACGGTGTTCTGGCATATGATGGCATTGGGAAAGCACTACAGCGTTTTACTGTACCTGTCTTTCATGGATTTGAAAACCTAATTTCAGTTGACTCAATCTGAAGAAAGTGTAGCAAACCCAACATTTTTCTGGGCTATTGTACACATTGCAGTGGGCATGTTCTTTATGCTTGCTATCTGATGAGAACATGAAGTCGTAAGAATACTTAATTTCCTCAAAATGGATGCATTTTTATTTGCTCATGCCAGTACTTTTGAATGCTGCCAATAACTTGCAAGAGTTACTGTGTATTTACAAGTAGGTTTTAAATAACAAATTTACAGCATAGCATTACAGGTGACAGTGTTATGTAGTGACTTTTAAATGTCACTTTTCCAAACTGTTAAACTACAGCGGTAATAACAATTCTTTTAATCTATTTGGATAGCTGGTAGCCAGTCAGTTAATAAGGTTTGTTCATCAAAAGCTCAACTGCATTTCTCTGCCTCGCTGAACTCTTTTCTTACTTTAGTTCTGTCCTTACTGTTGTCAGGAACATAACTCTTGGCTTTTGACAGCAGAAGAGTACCCACCCCAGATAAAGCACTAAAACATGAATACACGCATTTTCTGCTTCACCGGCCTGGAGTGCTCTTCAGGACACTCAGGCAGGGGATGTGGGCACCAGAGCTGTTCGCCCAAGCTCCAGCTCTAGGCAGTGCAGGGAGGTGGCTACTCTTAGGACATAGTTCATTTAACATATTTTGCAGGCTTATTTTATTGTATGGTGAGTTGTGTCTTACAAAAACCTTACAGGATGCTGTATTCTGAGTGTAAGGACCCAGTTGTGGGGTGGAGTTCAGTTTCAGGCTGGCACACATATGTTGAATTCCCTTCTGAGCAGCTGGGTCTTCATGTGAGCGCAGCATCTCGCTTGGAGTCAGTGGGAATGTCATCCCTGTGTCCGGCAGAGCCTGGAAAGCACTGCTGCTCTCCCTGAGCCAGGCTCTGCTTGGTGGAATCCCTAACAATGGATGAAAGACTGGGCTGGACATGACACAGTATTCATGTTATCAGGATGCTGGGACTCCAACTGGTGTGCTTTTCCAGTCGATAGTGATTTGTGACATAGCTAGCTGGTACATAGCTAGCTAGTATGCTACCTCCTGGCTTTCCTTCAGGTGTTGATTCTTACTAGTTTTTAAAGGACACAGTGAAGAGCGCTAACCAAATAATCAAGGATAATCCACATTTTTAACAGGCATTTTGTTGTTAAGGTTTGTATGAATATAGTGCGGCACAGCAAAAAGAATTTTCTTAACTTTTTGATATTGTTGTGTTCCTGAAACTGCTTTCTTATGATTCTTTGCTGGAACCTTTGATGAAAAGTGGTTGATTTCTAAACCACTGTTAAAAAGGTCTTGTATGGGAAGATGATGTCTGTTGCCATTTTCTATTTTTTACCTTCTTGTTTCAATAATTTGCCTAATGTCAACATATCTTTGGCAAAACACCTAGCCTTACCAAACAAACAGGTATTTTCAGAGGCTTAGTAAGGGGATGACAAACACCAGTCCATCTCATGGGTCAATTGGATAAAAGGCTGCACTGCTTTGAGACTATCATCTGCTGAGAGGCAAATGTGTTTTAAGACCAAGGTTTGCTACTGAGCTCAAATGGGCCCCTTGGCCACTGCTCTTTTAACATGGCAAATGGCTGAGCTAAGGAGGTGACAGAAAAAATACTGCCTTGAATATTTTCCAGCAGAATTAAATAGCAAGTACATTTCTAAATCAGTTTATAAAAGACAAAATTAGTTATGGACTGCAGAAGCTTCCGACTGTTGTGTGCAGATATTTTAGGAGACATTAGAAGATAGTAACTCCTTATAACAACCAACATAGTTAATGATGTCCTGATCTTAAAAAATGAACCATGAAGTCTGTTGAATAAGGTGTGTACTTCTTCCTCCAGAGATGTGTGTGACTGAGACGTATTTAGCAGCCAGCCCTAGGGATGCCTGTGGCCATGAAGCAATGCCATCCTTCAGTCCACTGTCAAGCATGTTCCACATATAGCTTGTGTAGCTTTTACCTTGTTCAAACCTGCTGTTAAAAGAAATTTGTTTTCTTGTGTTTCTGTAATGTTCATGTATTTCTCTCATAATAATGGTAGAAAGAAGCAGTCTGATTTCATATCCAAAGCCCTTCTGGCCCATCCGTCCGCACAGCCCTCCAGTTCATTTGCAATACCAGCTTTGTCACTGACCTGCTGTGTATTCAAAACAGCATCTGCAGACTTTATTCATTGCTGTGCTGAAGTTAAGGATGAGCTGTGGACAGACATCAACACACTTAACCTCATTTTCTCCTTTTAAATCCCTTCTTAGAGTCTTCTCTGCCATAATCCCTGAAAAAAAAAAAAAAAGTAGGTTAGTGATGTGTTACAGCCACTGCCTCTTGTGTTGACTGATGTAGTCTCTTTGTTTCCTCCTACTTCCTTGTCAACAATCCATATCCAGTTATTGGACTTTATTTTTAAAATGTTTAAATGCGGCTTTCCATGTGAGAATTATCTTCTTTGTTCTCGCTGAGCACAGCCCCCAGTGTGCTTCTGCCCTGCCTGGGACTGCTAGATGAGGTCCCCAGCACAAAAAGGACATGGACCTGTTGGAGTGAATCCAGAGGAGGGCCACCAAGTTGATTAGGGAGATGAAGCACCTTTCCTAGGAGGAGAAGCTGAGAGAATTGGGATTGTTCAGCATGTAAAAGAGAAGGCTTCAGGGTGACTTAATTCTGGCCTTCCAGTACCTTAAGGGAACCTGCAAAAAAGATGGAGAGGGATTTTTTACAAGAGTGTGTAGTGGCAGGACAAGATGGAATGGCTTCAAACTGGAAGAGAGTAGGCTTAGATTAGATATTAGGAAAAAATTCTTTATTGTGAGGGTGGTGAGACAGTGAAGCAGATTGCCCAGAGAAGTTGTGGTCACATCCCTGGAAGTGTCCAAGGCTGTGTTGGATGGGGCTCTGAGCAGCCTGGTGTAGTGAAAGGTGTCCCTGCACATGGCAGGGGGATCGAACTATATCATCTTTAAGGTCCCTTCCATCCCAGGCCATTCTATCATTCTATGATTCCATGTTACCATAACACAGTGAAGAGAAAATGACTGTGATGGCTCAGTGCTTCACAACTGCCATAGACTTTTTTACAGCACCATGTGAGGGAAACAAATGTTTCCATATGGTAAAAGTATTTTTATTGGTATTTATAATTTTCCATATGAAAAATGATGGCATATGTCCTTAATAAGGAATGTTCTTAAAATATTTATAATAATTATGAAATATCTGAGCTGAAAGACAGATAGCTTTTTTTTAAGAAAAGAAGGGCTTGTGGCATTCCTTAGTACTTCAAATCTCTTGGAGCTTCCATTTGCAGGTGTATGTTCAGCACTGCTGCACATCAGGAGCTTGGAAAATGGAGGTTTGAGTATGGGTGGGACATTTACTCAGTGTTTTCCCAGGCATGTGTAGGAGCTCTTTGCTAGAACCTGTGTTACCAGTTTAATCCTAACACTTTCTCATGTCTCCTGTGGTGGTGACTTTTTGCCTTACAGATTATGTAAGAAAGGAAACACAATCCTATGGGCTGGCAATTCTCAGAAAATTAGTAATATAGGAGCCTTCATCTGCTCCGCTGTGTAGACCACCAGCTTTCATATGGGGGCATGGTGTGTGCCTGGGCTGCGAGAGCAGGCTGAGGCAGGACTGCAGGCATCAGCAGCTGTGCTTCCAGGGCAGCGTGGGCGTCGCCACATTCAGGCACATGTGTGGCAGTCATGGGCTCTGTGTGTTGCCACACCTCTTGGGAGAGCATCAGTCTGGACAGATTCGGGTGGTTTTGCACTGGAAGGACAAAAGGTTCCTCCTCACCTGCAAACATATATGGAGGATTTTATGCTAGTGGTATCGAAATATAAATATACATATGCATATACATGATTTTTTTACATAAAATACCTTACAGCCGTTACTACTCAGTAGTTTTCTTAAAGTGTAGTTAAATTTCAGTACCCTTTTGGTTTCAATAAGGGTTATGTTAATTGAAATAGTACATTTAGTCAGCAAATATTTATTGAGGTGTAATAGCCTTCCTGTAGATTGTATTCTCTGTAGTGTGCTGTTAAAAGCATTTGCTTCCTTTTATTGAAACCTATGGCCTACACACAATACATGCCAGGGTAGGGTGGGATAAAGTTTTAGCTACCATTTGGGATAGGAATGTTGTAATTGCCATTGAATCAAGTTTTTAAGATCTCTGTTAGCAACTCTGGGACTTGTTATAGAGGGCTCCCTTCCTGAAACCATGCTAAATCTCAATGTATGGCTTTTTTATGTATATACAAGCATCATGATTTTAAATGTCACGGTCTGTGACACTTTTGAAACATGTATACCCAGGAGAAACTAAAGTTCCTTTCCAATGATGTGTCGCTATAGGGACCCACAAAAGGACCACACGAACACTTGGATAGATCTGAGGGAATGACCCCAAGAATTTAATTTCTCTCAGAATATATAGACCTCTGACCATGACAGTGGATTGGAAGGTGAGGTGACCTCCTCTCCAACCATACTGGTCAAACAGACAGTCCATCAATTCTTAGCTCAGGAATGATAACAAGAAAGCAGTTAGATAAACACTGGCTATTATTTACTGTGAGAATCTGACTCCAAAAAATACAAACATTCAAAAGGCTGAAAAAGCAGGGTAACAGTGGTGTAATTCCTCTTTGTGATATCTTTAGAGGGGCTGTTGTTCTCTCTCAGCAAAGCAGGTACTGTTGGAAGCTTGTGTCTTTGGCATGGAGCGTCTCCATTTTGCATGACAGACAAGAGGAATGCATCCGTGGTGAGTTGACTCATCTGGTAATGGAGGATTGAGGTTGCTGGCTTATGCTACCACAAAAGTTAGTGAATGGGAGAAGTGCATGAACGTTATCTTCATGTCTTCTGTATTTATGGGGTGTTTGTCAGTATGTGCACGTGTACTGCATTTCTAATTGGTGCTTGAACAAGCATAGAAAGGGCTACACTACAGTACTTCGTACTGGTGTCAGAGGATGTAGAACAAAAAGTTAAAATACACAAAGCTCAGTCTTTAAAAATAGATTAAATAATACATTTCTTGCTTATTGAAGAAGTTGTATAATTGGTCTGGAAATGGAAATAATTTAAACCCACAAAATCCAGAAGTATTAGGTCAGGCTTTTCCAAACTGAATTAAAATATATTTGAAAGGAAGATCTTTAAGATGCAATAAATTTCATTTATTTTTGTTTCTCTGGAGAGTCGAATGGGGCATGCATGTTCAGGGTTGAAGAGGAGTTCGGTAGCTGTGGGGCTCCAGCTGCAGGGGCTCACTTCCCTGCAGACACTGTCAGCCAAGCTGCCCGTCGCCATGGCACTTTCCGTAGTGCACACACTGGGCTGCTCTCTGCTGCACTCAGAGCATCCGTTCAGTTTAAGCAAACATCAAGTCACAGCAGCTTGGGTCAACAGTGATTTGACCCCTCAGTTATGTTCAGTGCTGTGACTAAAGCCTGCTGTATTCTCTCTGAGCTATTTTATACATAGCATAGCTGCCACTTGAGAATTTAGATAGGCTGTTGTTTATCAGTTTAATCAGTGAAATATCCACGTGATATTTATGAAATTCTTCTGAGTAAAGTATTGAGCACTCTGTCTCTGCCTTGACACCACCAAGAATGGGTGTGGGTTTCAGCTTTCAGCCTTACCCCTCTGCATGTTCTTACGTCTGCGTGTTAAGAGACTGTGTCTTGTCTGAAGCCATCAGAACCTTTTAATTTTATGACCATCCATTGAGCAGAGAAAGCTGCAAACATCAATTGAATATAAACTTTTTTCAGAGCTAACAATGGACTTTTTTCAGTGCTACTGAAGCTGTAGTCTGCAACTTGCTTTGAGGTAACAGAAAAAGAGAATAGTAATAATCAGACCTATCAATACGCCATCACTGTATTTCTACTGAGAGGCCTTGTAAATATGCCTTTGCAAATAATTGCCTTAAGGCTTTTAATGTTCTTGCACTGCAAGAAGCTAAGCAACATTTTCAGTGCTGATTCACGGTATGTACTCCTGGCATGTAGTCCTGCAGTCCACACCAGGCAGAAATCCCCCTCAAATTAAATGGGCTTTCTGCCCAACACAGTCTCATTCTAACTGAATTAGTAGTAACAGACTTAACTATAAATTATTTTTTACTCTGGGCACATTCTCTAATAATTTCCCTCTACTAGTAAATACTTCACTGTATCAGGGAGATTAAAAAATTAAAAGCTTTTGTAACTCAGCAATTGTCTTTTATTTCAGGACTAGTTCTGTTGGAAGAGGAGTTAGGTTTGTTTTTATGGTAAGAAAGATCACTTTTAAAAACAAACCTGAGGGTATAATTAGGACATTGCTGCATGAAATTACTACCTTATAATATGTGAAATTTGAAGTTCTTTCCCACTGAACACCTTCTGTTGTAGAGATTGGGAAGGCTAGGCCTAGGAGGGCTAGGTTTGTGGTGTTTTTTTAATGCTATTATTTTCCAGGTATGCATTAGTATTGAGAAGAGGCTGATACATCCTAGACTATATTTTCAGCACGGGTTGAATTCCACCTGGAATCATAGTAGTGAAACCTGCTGCATGGCAGCTGGCACAACATTTTTAATCAAATAATGGATTCCAGCTGGAGGGGAGTCAACTGAGTTCTGAAGCAGACATGACTTAATGCAGATCTTCCTTATTTCTGTAACAAAATGCATTACCTTTGCATATGAAATAAGTGTAACTGGAGGAGAAAAAGTGAAGGAAAGCAAGTTTGTAGGTTTGCTGGAAACAAAACCAGCCATTATAACCTCATAAATTGAATTAAACAAGGGATAGTATGGGGTTCTGAGGTCAGAGTGACAAATTAATGTGAACTCTTCTCACATGCCATGAAATGATTTCTGGTTTGCAGGTAAGGTTGTGATTGTAAGGCTCATTTTCTAGACTCTATCCTTGAATATTGCATTTTGTGCTCTTTAGCTACCTACTATTGTCACTGTCACGAGGAATCATCCTCACATTAGTTGTTCAGCTTCTTCCCCCTACTTACCTGGCTAGGTTACAGTGCAAATGGTGTGAACAGCAGCTGAGTGGGGGTCTTTTTTGGTGTCACCGAACTGAATACTGTTTCAGATAGACCCTTTTCTCTGCTCTCTTGAGAAGTGTAAAGATTTTGATAGAATTCAGATAATGAGGATCTTATCGATACTGATAAGAGCTGAAACTGTAATTGTGCTGCAAAGCCAAATGTAATGGTACTGGAAAGGTCAGTGCATGCTGGAAAATGTCAACAGATGCTGCATTTTCAATGATTTTTCTTGTTAGTTTCTATTCCACTAACTAAGCTCAGTGCTTAGCCAGGACAAGCAACTCATTCTTCACTTGATGCTTACGGGGCTTAGTTCATGCTATTGAAAGACAAGTCAAACGTGGCAAAATCCCCATACATCGGCTGAGGCTTTTTCTGCTGGTTTTCTCCCTGTCTGAAAGGGGTGAATGATGGCTAGTTGTCTTTCTGTTATTTCACTTTTGGATGCTCTTCAGAGAACTGCAATGAAGTTGAGCACCGCCCCACCAGACTGAGCAGGTCTCAGTGGCAGCAGGTGTCCTGCTGTCCTGTCCACAGCCGAGAAGTGTGACCCTTTGAGGAGCTGATAACTCCCATCCCATTAGCTGGAGCTGCACAGATTTGATACTTCATGCAGTGCAGCCTGGAGGTAAATAAGAGTATGAAAAAGCATGTCTGATGTGAGGAGACTCTTCCTAAGCTGAGTGATCCCCATTCCCTCAGAGTCTCCCCAAGGTCACTTGTTTCGGTCAGGAGCTGCTGTATGATAGCAAGATCAAAGCCTTTGGAAGCAATCACACCTTTTCATGACATTTGCTGAAAATGCACTACAAGGTAAGTTTTCCCTTAAAAAAAAAAAGTAAAAGAATTCTTTTTACTTTATTTGTGTGGTCAGAATTTCATCCTGAGTAAAAGTCCTATGGAAGAAGAATACTAAGGTATTTTTATGTAGATGTCTGCAATTAACATAGATATATTAATCCAGGCTAGTGAGAGAGTATTGATTGCAGTGTTTTTACGCTTCCTTCTGACATGTTTGAAAAGTGATGAGAGAAAAACAAGGCCAAATTGATCTCATAATTTCAGGAGTTGTCTTGAAAATAAAAATAAATATTCACATAGCTTCAATTTATTTCCTGTATTATTTCCATGATGTTTCTATAGTTACTGTCTGTTGCTGACAATATTACAGCATATTTTAGAGACCTTTTGTGTTACATTTTGGTTTTATCTGTCTCATTCCTCATGTAGCTTATTGATGCCATAAAAAACCCTAAAACCATGAAAATGTTTCTGAATGTGGAAAATGCACAGAAAAAGCAAAAATAATCTGAGTATGGCAGATACTAATCAGAGTTTGGAGGAGATATTTAGGTAAGTTTTTATGTTAAATGTTATGAAAAGTTCATATTAAGTTTCTGTTGTGCATTGGTAGTCCAGGAGATGCACTGGAAGTCTGGTTGTCTGTGGCTGGGACTGGTCAAATCCCACAATTTATTTTAGTGCAGAGTGAGAGATCTGAAACTTGTAGGGTTGGGGTTTTTTTCATACAGAAGCAAAACTGGACCTTTTGGAAACGTTAATGAAACAATATGGAGAAAAGCTCTTGCCAGGGCAGCCAAGTGTATTTTGGCCAGGCACTTTCCTGTAGCAACAGGAACCCAGCCTCAGGTCTCTTGTCTGACACATCCTGGGCAAATGCTGTTTAATGCAGACCGTCAGTGGCTTTCGGTGAGGAGCCCGCATCTCCCGCTTTCGCCTGCTCTCTCTATTCATCTGGAAATCTTAACCCACATCTGGGAAATATTTCTAACGTCAACTTTCGTAGGAAGTGACGCAGTAGTGAAAAACATTTCAGTCACCTTCAGTTTCAAACTGTATTTGATTAATTTAGAACCAGCTTCTAAATGAAGCAGCATGAGCAGTGGATGTGTTCACATTTTCAGAAGGACCCTATGAGTTAACAGGCTTTTTATTTTCTAATGTGTATGCTGATGCACATCACACAGTTGATGTTGTGATGACCAAGTTAGAGGAACTGGTTTATCCTCAGCCTTGTTGACTGGAATGGCAGTAGACTGGTTTTCATTTGGATGTGTTGAGTTGCGTGTGCAAAGATTTGGGCGACATTTGTTGGTTTTAATAAAGTTGGGTCAGATTCATAGGATTCATTTAAATGAAAACTGGTAAATGAAAGTTAACAGATTGCATATCGGCCATGTAGTTAAGAAAGCAGCTATTTCAGAAATAGTCTATTTATGAAATAAGCTAATAATATTTAATGACTTTGATTCTTACAGTTACTTGTGCTTGTAGATGCTAATTGCATGAGCAGAGTTCTGTACTTTGCATGGGCAGTTATATTTGTGTCGAAGTGTTTGTTGTATTCGTGCCAAAAAAACAACCAAAAAACCTCATTAAGTTCTGATCCTTTAAACATGCGTGTGCTTAACTTGACTGCTCAAATAATGTTGCTTTAGCAGTGTTGATTTCAACACTTTGATCATGAAATACCTTGTGTAAGATGGGGGTGGTGGGGAATTAATACAGCGGTAGTGTTGATCTGTATAAGCAGTCATTAATGAGTACACGTTGCACCCTTCCCTGGAGGCAGAAAAACATGTTTCTCCTGAGTCGATGAGTAAAATTTAATTTGCTCACTAAAGATACTTGCTGTCTTGAGATCCAGTTTGCTGCTGCTATCTTAGCCCAAACTCAGACTTCAGAGTGGCTGTTTCTGTACTTTTCTGGGCAGAGATTTCTCTGGGTCTTCAGGCCTTTACTCCTGTCTGCTGTATGTCAGCTGCACCACCTTCGGCTCAGTTCCCTGAGCTAGACTAGGGATAGCACAAAGGCATTTATAAACGTAAACAAGGGTATTGTTTGAGTGTCTTTACAAACAACAGAAGATAATTTGTTTGCCCACTGGAAGGGGAATGTTTACTATTTAGCAAGGAAGGAAAAGTACTATCCCTTCAGGCTTTACAGAGTAGAAAAAATTACTGTAGCTTAAAGCTGACTGGAGCCCTGAACCTCTAATGGTAGATACCAGCAAGTCCTCAGCTGAGATTTTGGGATACCAAAGAAGAACCTGGGCATCTAGCAGGGAATGGGCTAAGGTAAGACTAAGAGAGAGATGTGGGAATAAAACTAAAAAGCCACATAAAATGCATGGATGAAGTGTGGGGAAAGGAGATCAGCAAGGAGGTGACAAGGGTAGATTTCTGTGACTGTTGCTCTGAAGAGTGGCTGGCAAACATTCCATCTGACAGCATTTCATATGCATTTTGCATGGGCACAATTTCATTTATAATTATAACTAGGTATTTGAATTTTTCTTCGCTACTCTTGTGTGAAGTTGTCCATGCATTGTTTTTCATGTTTATTTTGTCAAAGGAGAAAAAAATTTGCAGACTCCCCAAATATTCTATGAAGAAAAGCCAGCTGTTTATTTAGGCTAGCTCTCAATATGCAGAAAGTTGCCTCCAGAAGAAAATGCTAATATTTGACTTTGGACTTTCCTGGGAACACAAATAAACTGTTGTTTATTTTTTGTCTTTGGAGATTTTGTAGGTGTTTTTCTTTCTTCCTTGTTCTTTTAAGTCTTTCTACTTATCTAACATCTTGCATAACTTTGATATTTATCTTTGCAATACAGTAATTTACATGAAGATATGCAGGGCTTTGAGATTTTTTTTTTTTTTAAACCGGTAGACAGAATAGGAAGTTAAAAATCATCTGTTTTCCATTCAGTATCTATTTTGCAGTGCATGTTGAAGGAGACATATGCTGCTGCATGGGTGATGAGGCTAATTCCGTCTTCGCCTTGGTGGAGTCGTTCACACTGCACTTGCATTCTGATGAATTGAATGAGAAATTAGGAGTTCAGGTTCACAGTGATCTCTTAGGAGTTTGCTTTGTTAGAGCACTGACTTTGCTCAAACCTCCGAGAAACTCACCCAGCCTCCGGTCCACCCCTACCTTCTGCTGCCACTGTGCTCTCTTTCCTGAGGGTCATCTGAGGGAAGCCAGGGGTGGTTGAAGGCTTCAGGAGGCTCCGGTAGGGCCTTGCTGTGAAATTAAAATTGAGTCTTGGTAAAGTGACAAAATTTCTTGTAGGCCAGACTATCCCCATCTCCCAGATGTTGTTTCTTGAGGCTCATGGTAGTACTCTCAGTAACTGTGCATCAGAGACTCATGAAAACAGAACGGCTGTAAAGGTGAGAGTTTTTGAGTGGGAAGTTCCTGCTTGACTCCACAGCATTTACAGGTTATCAAAGTCAGGGCGGGCTGTGGCCAACCCACATGGTCATTTGACTCCCTGCATCTGAGCCTCAGTGAATGGCATTGAAGGATTTCCTTTTAATGGGCATGTTAAACATGGGACAAATTCAATTTTAGTATTGTCATTTAAAGTAATTTCTGATACAGATGATTTGCTGGCAAATGAGACGTTCGGTCTACCATAATTTGGGGCTCGTCCAAGTTTCTGTTCCTCTAAGGGCAAGTGATCTAAGTGATGGTTCAGCTGTGCACAGTGCTCTTCGGAACTTTAACACAGATGAGCCATTCTGACCATGATGATGAGTGCAATAGCTAAAACTCCTATACAGATAATAACAAAATACGCCTGCTATCACCTCTTTAAAAAAACCCCTGAAGTCCCAGCCTGGCTGGCTGTTACTTTCATCCACTGCGAGTGGAAACTGCTTAAAACAGATACATATCTCAAAGTTTCCCATGGGCATTTTTAATGCAGAATATAGTCTTAGTATTGAATATCTGAAAATATGAAAAAAAAATATTTAAAAGAATAATTAAAAATTCACAGAAAATCTGAGTTGGTATCAAACAAAAGAAACTAAGTCTTGAATAAACCCTGCTATAATGAGGCGTGTAATATTTTATACAGTAATCACAGTGTATAAAATATTCTGACCAAATTTTCCAGTTCAGGTAGTTCACCATGCACTGGTATGTTAACAAAGATACTCTTCCCAGCTTTACTAAAGCAGGGATAGTAAAATTCTTGTAGAACCTAAATGTGTTGTGCATGTAGAGTAGAAATGTCTATCATGAGATTACATTGCACTTAGGTTCATGATGACCTGTCTTTTCTCTTTACTTTGATTTTCCCCTGACTTGTAGTTACTGAAGTCCCCAAGGATTACAGGAGCAGAATGCCTAAAAGTGCTCTTTAACGCTTGACAGCATGGCTCTGACAGTGTTAGACACACATTTTAAGCAAGCTAACAATTGAAGGATAATGCTGTACGTAGTATAGTGGGTTTACAGAAGAGGCAAATAGGGATTTTGCAGCTTATAATGGAGAGAGTCTTTGATATAACAGTTTCAAATATTAGATTAGGGTGTATGTAATTTAAAATTCCTTTTCAGTTGTGCTGTAAATTTAATGGCAAGATATGGTTGAAACGAGCTCTTGTGGTCTGCAAGGAAGAAAATCAATCAGGATGCACCTTATCATTTTGCTATATCCTTGGTAGGGATGGAATTAAATTCAGTCAGAAAGGTCACAGTGTGGGGTATGCATTAACCTTGCACTAACCCGGTGTATGATACTGCCACTGAGAACGAGTTAATAAAGATATCAGTTGGAGCTGCACATTTGTTCTCTTTTTTTTCAAACATATCTGTGTTCACACACACTTCTAATTACATCTTTGTGCATAATATTAGCAGATATCTGGAATATTTGCAGGGCTGTTAATTAGGCTGTAGACTAGCGTACAGTGGAATGTACAGCAGAGTTCCACAGTTGGTGGCCAAACCCACTTAAACTCACTTGCTGGAGTTCATGTTAATGCAGGAATATGTCAGTGAGACAAGGCTTTGTTTCATTTCCAGACTCTGATGATGTTTAAAGCAGCAGCTGCAAAAAGTGGGTTTAGCTTCAAAGTGCAGTACAGTTTCTGAATGCCATTTGCATTATACGCGCTTACTTCAGATGACAGCTATTGAGAACTGGACAAGTACTTTGGTGGTGAAGAGACTCTTGACCTTTCTAACCCATTAAATTAAGTTACGGGGAGGTATTTGATTTTAGGTTTGATTTGGGAGGCCTCTTTAAAAGGAGCCATGTTTCCCATATTATTTATTAAAGAAAACCAGCATAGTGCAACATTAAAACAGCAGTGCAGTTTCAGGGACAAGGCAGAGAAACAATGTCCATCACTTCTTTTCCAGAGTCTTGCAGTGAGAGGTCGTCAAATTTTACTTCTAAAAGGCATTTTTACTCCTCCCTGGAAAGCCATTTTTTGTTACATGAGCTTGCAGACTTTCTAATGAATATATTGAACACTGGGGCATGAGAATGAGAAACATAAAATGTAAACTTCAGATTCTGAGATGGTGCCAGGGAAGTGGATTTGGGAAAACAACAGCCTGTTAGGCCAACCTCTAGAGTACATAATATTTTAGAACAAATGTTGAACAAGATAATAAAGTCAGGGAAGCTAGTGGAAAATAGGATAAAATAAAATTATTAATAAATATTTTTGTGCCAAGGTTATCTGTTTCATCTTCTTCAGTTCTGTTTCTAAATAAGAGCAATAGATGTGATTCATCTCAATCTTGATAAAGAATTTGAATGTCATACCGACATGGAGATCTATCAATATAGCAAGAGAAAAAGGAGATTCATAGAAGAAATTTGAAATATGTAGAGAAATTAATAAAGAGGGAGATGTAAATATTCATCTTAAAATGGGAGTGTTGGGCCAAAGGGAATCTGCTAATTAAATTCCTCAAAGGGCATGAAATATGTTTAATATTTTCCTATCACTGTCATAAATAAGCAGTAGTATATTTATGAATTTACAGGTGACAGAATTCTTATGAATTTATAGGTGACTCAAAGGTAAGAGTCACTGGTATTTCAGAAGAGGGTCATAGCATCATACAAGGATGTTTTCTTCTGAGTTGGTGTGATAGATACGGCATGAAATGTAATGGTGCAAAGTGCAAGGCCATGCTTTTTAATCTGAGTAAAGTGAGGCCGGGTAATAAAAACCAGTTCCTGATTATCTCTGAGGTTCATTAACAGACTCTTCCAGGTGTAGTAGAAGTAAAAATAGAGTGGCTTTAGGATGGAGCATCATGGAGTTCATAGAAGAGACTTGTGAGTTTCCTTGCAGTCCTGTGGTCCTGTATTTATTTGAGGTGTTTCTCTCGAGGAATGGGATGTGCACGTGCCTCTCTGTGTGTGGATGTTTTAATTAAATTGCTAGCTGCTTCCACGTGTTTAAAGCATTCCCCAGTGGTGTCTGTGTCTCTGCACTGCGAGCAGCAGGCAGGATGATGTGTTCTTGTGCACGCAGCTGCAGCACAGCAGGAAAGGGGAAGACTTAAGAGAGAGCAGACGCTGCAGCTCCTGGAGGGATGGTTGTCAGTCACATCCGCTTATCCCAGGCCCTTTGCTGCTGTGGGAATGTGCTGAGTTTCTGCTCTTCTTTGGATGATCAGCCATCACTGCTCATGAGCACAACCTAAATATTGGTTTGCCTGCAGAGAAATAGGAAAACTCTCTTTTACGGCATGTTAGTTTTGCTCTTGGAAGATGAGAGAGCCACATCCTGATGGTGCACTAAGTGCTATGTCCCGCGTTTTTGTAGTTCCCAGAGTCAGGTTGGAGCTCTTAAATCGATCGAGTTGACTTCCCATGCCAGGCACACTATGAGCAAGTATGAGCTCTGCTCTGCCACCTTCCAGCAGTACATGACGCCAAGGGCAGGCACATAGAGGTATCCTTAGGTACTGTCACTGTGCTCTGGGCAAGGCATGGCTTCTCTGCTGCGTGGATACTGCCATTGGGAGGGGACCGTGGTGCGCTGAGGAGGGAGCTTGAGTGTCAGAGGATGTGGGGGGTGGTTTGCCAGGCCCTGGGATCAGCCTGAAGCTGTATGGGCGGCAGTTCTGCACCAGAGCTTGTGGTGCTTGCGTTGGGTCAGAGCAGGTGCTGCTTCTTCCCTGCTCTTGTTGCTGTTCATCTTCCTTGCACGTGTTCCCTTGAGGTTTGTTGAGCTCTGTGGATTTCAGGAGAAACCATGTGTCACAATTTCTGTTCTCCCTAATGTTGAAAAAGCAGAATTTAAGATCTCACAGAAGATCCAGCCATTAGTTTCATTTATTCATATGCTAATGCTCGTTTTGCCCTAACTATCACACAGGGAATGAGTGGAGATGACAGTTTACTCTAGTTAGGGCACATAAAGCTTGCTTTTTGGATTAGCCATGACAATGGTTATCGGTAGTGGGATTGCATCCCGACGCATATGCTTCTTTTTCTTTTTCTCTTCGTATTATTCTCACCCGGTTTCCATGCTTGCATTGTTTACCCTTGACATGAATTATTATTTCTTCCAAATATATTAAACTCATTAATCAAGTTTCCATGGCTGAAGCGGATTTAATATGCATTTTTAGGAAAGTATTGGACAGATTTCAGTGTTGTTATTCCAAGAATTTTACTTGCTGATTTACTGTGCTTTGAGAGTAAGATTGTCTTTCGTGTCAGACATGCAGCATGGCAAGCCAACAAACATGAGAATCAAGAGTGACTTGATGCTACAGACGAGAATGTGTGATTTTCTTTCCATCATCTAGTTCTGTTTAATACCAACAGAAATGGCACATCTCCCACTTCCCTGTAAGTACAGCTTCTGCATTTCTGCAGTGAATCCAGAAAAGTTTGGTCAGGGCTTTCCCCAAGGCGGGGACAGAGGAAGCTGTGGCACTGTCCACTGACCACAGTATCTCTTGAGAGAAAGCTGCTTCACAGTCCAAATGAGTGAAAGGATTTTATTTTTCATGGCATAAAGACCTGTGAATGTGCTCAGGGACCATACACTTCACTCTATAATTTTGTACTTGATTAAGCCTTAAAATTGCAGAGCAGTTGTGTTATTTTTATATAGCAGTATCATGAGGGTTCAAGAATACTTCTTAACTGGCATCAAACTTTAACCTGAACACTGAGGTTCATGGGTTTATTCACTTAATAGCTCTTGATATTCACTGATAATCCTGCCTTATCATTGCCTCTTCTTGAGGAAGGCAGAAAAAAATACAAACCAGTTGGTTCAAACTCATGAGATGGAGCGATGAAGGTCCTCATAACCTCATTACACGAAAGGAAGAAAACTGGACCAGAAGTTCACATCCTAATTATTGTTGCAGTTATAATATAGCGTGGGAACTATTCTGTTCTAGGCAATAAGGGAATACTTGCTCTTTCAGTCAGAGGCCTTATTATTTTTTCATTATTACTATCAGCACCACAGTTCTGCCAAATGAAAATATGTATCCAGACATTACATGGTCTTCTTGCTTTTCACAGTTCATTTTTTCTGTCTGTTGATATGAGCAAGTTCTTTCAACATGATTTGAAACTTCTTAATGGTGTTGACAAACAATTGTACATTCCCACACTGTTGAACAAGAAATTTGTGGTTCTTCTTACCCTTGGGGTAGGCAAGGACCTAAGAAGATTATATTACAGAATATTGATTTCTGCTCTTTGTGTAAAAAGAAAATCTATTTCTAATCTGGTTTGGGATAAGAATTCACAGTGACCATCTGTGTGAAAATTTTACACATAGTAATTTATTTTTTTAAAAAATCTGGCTCAAAATATCAGCACTTTTTTTCTGGCTTTTTTTTTCTCTCCTTGATCAAGGTTTCCTAGTCTGTCATCTCAGGGAAGAGCATCTGCTTCAAAGATGTCTTTGGGGGTTCTGAGTTATTACTCCTTACCTTTTTAACAAGTTTTTCCATCATGCTGCCTCATATAGCCAGTAAGAAGTCTCCAGCTGTTATGGGCAAGGTCTATAGTATAAATATTCATCTCACTTCAGCAGAGATACAACCATGCTTCACTCCTTAGTATGAATGTCTTGTTCATCTTTTTTCTTAAAAAAATAAATTTGACATTGTGATTTACATTAATCATTCACAATTTTGACAGAATCTTTTTACTAAAAATGATCATGCCTCACATTTCAGCCTATTAAAAAGAAAATTACAATGGAGTCAGACAGACGGCTAATAGTAACTTAGAAAGTCCAGTTTGCACATGCACTTTTCATTATGATTGACAACCTGTTTAGAAATTCTCTGTTTATAAGTTCCAGGCCAGATTTTCTCTAGCTCTCAGTGAATATTTATTGGAATTCACAAATACTTTGTAGTTAGGCTATATTCTATCCCCACAGGAACATTTTTCCACTGGACATTGAAATAGTTATCCTTAATTCACATAAACACTTCAACAAATATTCAACATTCACATTACATTAAATAATGTACTTACATTCATGTAATATATTGGCATTAATCTCAATACAAATGTAAAATGTTGATTGCTTGTGCTTGGATATTCTCACTGCAGTACTCTATGAGGTTGAGGATGCTACTGGGTATCAGAGGGGAGCACCGTTCCCAAAACTCTTTGACCTGGTTCAGTGCAAGAAAGCAGTTAAAAGCCGACATGGAGATAAAAATATCTTTCACAGCTGTGACAGCACAACATATGTTACTACTTTGTGTGAAAATGAGCAGAGACAATTTAAACTCTGCATTTGGCCGATTAGTCTTATGGTGTCTTTTCTTTGACAATAAAGACGCCGTTGGCAAAACCTATCCAGAAAGGACAGAGTGGGTATTCCTGCAGAGACTGCCTAGTAGATTGGGATGCTTCTGGCATACAGATAGTTGTAGCAGATGTTTCCAATTAACTGTAATAATTCTGAAAAATAAATGAACTTTCTTCAGGATTTCCTTGATGAATATTTATGTAGTGGCAGTCTCCTCAGCCTGGAAGTCCTCACAGTAGCAGTGCTTGGGGTGGAGAGGATCAAAACTTGAAAGGTGACGATTTGCAAGAAAAGCTGAAGATTCAGATGATTGCAGAGGGTAGAATGAGGAAGGAACTTTTGTCTCAGTTTCTCTGTATGTTCTGGCTTTTCCCCTCCAGCAAGCCCTCCCAGGCTGGCAGCCCCCCGAGGCAGGCCTGTCCATGACACACCATGCCATGGGGTCACACCCAGGGGGACATCCATTGCTACAGGACAGTGGGGATGGTTTTGTCAAGGCCCTAGGTGAGCTTAGTGCCAAAAGGATTTGTTCCTTGGGTGCTGGGGTTTGTGAGGAGCATGATGCCGGTGGAGACACGCGAGCTCTTCAGGGATCCCACAGCTCTCCACGCGGAGCTGCTTGGTTTGCGTGGAAACACTCTCAGTGACGTACGGAGAGCTGAACTTGGTGTGGCTGTGCTATGGGATACCAGAGTGAGCATGGAGGTTTCTGGTACAGTTTTTTTTAGGGCTTCAGGACTCTTGTGTGCTTTCCACAAACAGATGGCGAGCTCTACTATTTAATTAGGAAAAAAAAAAAAGGGGTGGGGGGGTAAAGAATCTTTCACAACTTGCACAGAATTTAGTGTGGCTTTGTTTTAGCGTAGTTAAATTTCTTGTTAGTTCCATTTTGCTTTATTTTCTTCTTTGTAGGTGTATTTATTTTCCTATCTGTAGATAAGTCTAAGTAGTTTTAATTTGAACTTGATGATTTCAATATTTTTGGTTTTTGAATGTAATTTTTGCCAGTTCTATTTGTTACTCTTCATAGCTTTGTTGCAAGACACATTTTTGCTCCGATTTCACTCTACACTCCTAAACGCTTGTCTTTATAATTTTTCAGCTTGTATAGTAGATGCTACTTCTTGACAGTGATGGGAAGCATTGCTAGTGTCATTTCTTTGCTTTTATTTTTGTTCCTTTCAAAAGCTAAAGCCACGAATGAGGTTATTTGAACAAGGCATGCTCTGTTATATGTTCTTCACGTTAGCTCTCTGGAGCCTCATTTGTAGCGTTCACAGGGTGTCCTGCGTGTGACGCTGCAGAGTTAAGGTCTAGTTTGGAGTGGTGACCAAACTAGCCATCGGGATCAAAACTTCCTGGCTGGTGTTGCTGCCTCAATAATATGCCTCTTAGCTGTATAACCCACTGGGAATTAATCTTCCCTTTAATTCCTGTTTATTGCTCCTGCCCTATTATGCAACAAGGGTATTAGTGTGGTTGCAATGCAGACCCATTGTGTGGGGTCCTGCCTGCCGCTGTCCTTTGACACAAGCCTTCAGTTACTCCATGCTGCTTCATTTGGCTTCTAGAAACTCAGCTTCACAGGCTGTAAAGGGTCTGTGTAGTGTTTCTTTAGAGAAAGCCCAACTGACTGTGTATAATCTTAAGCCACTTCATTTTCCGGTTCTTTACTTAACATTATCTGCTTTCAGTTGAGAATTGCGTATTTAAGAGACAAAAACTTTAACACTACCAAACAGTTCCTTGCAAGGTGGGGAATTGTTTGCAAAGCAAACTTCCTTGCTCATTTTCACCATTTGGGAGTGTCTCTAGTTTACTGCCGAGTCAAGAGAACACAGAAGATGGGCTCTCAGCAGTGATAGGAATCCTTCCCCTTGCACACGTGCAGCTCTGTTTTGTTTTCACACATTTATCCGCCCTTCAGACACTATTAGTGAGAACATAAAATTATATGGAGGGGTAGGGCTGTTTCTTTTGTCTTTTTTATGTTAAGGCAAATTGAGGATAGGAGGATGATGCTGAATCAAAATAATCAACTCCGTAACTCTTTTAGGGCTAGTGCTAAAATAAGAATGAGATGTGACAAGAGGTCTTGAGCAAATGGAAATTGTAAAGCTGAAAACACAAATGTGAAAGACAAATGGTTCATATGAACTCCCACCTGTATTGAAAAAGACTGTGTAAAGAGCAGGGTTTAAACTTTTTTGGCTGCATGCTTGTGTGGGACAGAATGTATTTAAAACAATTCCTGTGAAAGCTTCTTCCTAAGCAGGCATGTCCGGAGAAATAAAAGACTGACGCGGCACTGCAGGCTCACGGTGGGTGAAGAGGTGTGGCTCCTGCACACAGGATCAGGTTCTGGCCTTTTCCACCTGCAGAAAGTGAGAGCCTTCCTAATGATTTCAACAGAGCCGCTGCACAAAGATTTGTATAGGAAAAAATATGATTGGAAGTGGCAAACATGATGGGAATACAGTCTTTCAGATTATTTGCTGTGATTTTTTGCCTTTGTTTTAACCACTTCCTGGCTAGAGTGCTGCAAGAACAAAACCATGGTCTTCTAAAACAATTTTCTAGGCATTTTAAAAGATGCTCTTGCAGCACAGATAAAGCATTAATGTAGCAGTGCTTTGGTGTGCCTGGGGGATTTATGTTGTGTTGATTCAGTGATGAATCAAGCAGGCAATAAGCAGTGCTGTGAGAGGTACTGCTAACGCTGTCAGAGGAGAGGGGCTGGAGCAGCAGGCAGGGGAGGGACAGGGATGCAGCTGCAGCAAAGGGGTGGCTGAAGAACAGGGGCACGGAGCAAAATTTGGAGAAAGGTAGGTCACAGGTAACAGCAGACCTTGACTGGTCTTGTCTTTGTATTCATGAACAGTGGTTTTGCACATAGTTTATAGTGGGTGGTAAATATGTACTTTGCCTGGAGGCATGACTTCAGGCCCTTATCCTTTTATGCTCTCCCCTCTGTTAAATATTGTTATAAAACCCCCAAATAGCTTGGTGAGTGTTTTTTGTTTTGTTTTATTTTTTTTTTAAGGAGCTATTGGCAATTTTTGTTGTATCAGTAAGGAGCAACACAAAAGCCAAAGCATTTGATGCCTCCCATCCTAACTTGACAACATTAAATTAGTGCAAAGAATGCCCCTTATTTAAATGAGCAAATATCTAAAGGACTGCCTAACTTATTCACATTTCTTCATTAAGCTCTTCTTGTGTTTTATGAGCTTATAACCAAGCAAAATAAGTTTTGTTTTATCAGGATTTGGAATTAATTGAAAGACTGAAGTTAAAAAAACCAACTAACTGAGCAGTAAAAGCTGCTTGATGGAGAGAGGCGAGGAGATTTCTGTTTGTACGAGACCTGTAATTTTTGAAAGTATATCTGCCAGCCCAGTTATAGCTCTATCCTAATAGGATCACTTGGAGAATATCTGTATGTCTGGTATTTCACATTCTTAACATCTGGGTTTTAGTTTTGAAGTGGCTGCACATGTAAAATACCAGACATACACATGTGAAACACCCTTATTTGAGTGTATGTTCTTTGTGTTCTATAAAATTAGGAAAGTAAGACAGTGAAGAGATCGACATTAGTTGGCGTGATTGGGATTATCAGCTGAGAGGCTTCCCATGTCAGGAAGTACTGATTTGTTTCCCAATGCATGCTTTCCAGGCTGATGTTCCTAGGAGATTGGTCCAAGCAAAGATAATCAGGCTTTGACTCATGGTGAATTCTGGTATTTAATGCAGAGGGGATGCTAACAGCCACACAAAAATTGGATTTTAAAAATGATGGAGAAAGAGAATGAATGTTTTGTCTTTCCCTTCCTCAGTTAGTAAAAGCAAAGATGGGGAAGGTACAATTACCATTTGCTGAACATTATTCCTGAAACACTTCAGAGGGGGTGAGGCTTTCCTAAACATTCTACGTGATGAATTTGTTTCTTCTGCCCCACTGAATTCAAATGAAGTGCTTCTCCTTCTTGCAGTGTATAGGGCGCGCTCATCTTGTCCCTGGCTGGAATGTGAGCAACACTTTGCTGCCTGGATTCCCACGGCAGCAGCAAGCAATCTTGTCGGCAGTTAAGATGCTCTCCATCATCATAGGACTGTCACTGGTGTCTCAGAGGCAGCAGTCAGGGTCCTGGTGGGGAAGCCACAGCTGGCTGCAGCTGCTCCGATGCCTTCTTTGTGGAGCGAGGAATGTACATGAAAAAGGAGAAAAACTGTAATGAAATCCATTAACAACTGTTAGGAAGGAAGCAAGCTCATGTAGATGGATTTTAGTGGAACAAAAGCTATTTATACAAAGCTGCCTTCTGTGTTGCAATAACTGATGGCTATGCTGCAGGGTGACCCCTCTTCCCAGGGCCTTGCTGGATGGCAGGGCAGTGAAGGTGGGGACCCCCAGACTTTCTCCTGCTCTGACACAGCGCAGAGCACCCCAGGTGCACTTCCTGGCTGTGGTTGAGGTGCTGGCAGGAGTACTGCCCACTGGTTGCCAGGCTGCTGCTTTCTCCACAGTCAAAGGAAGGGAGCTCTGTGAAAACCAGGCTCACAGTATAGGGGGGTGCAATGTATGCACTGGACTTGGGGGGAAGCACATGGGGGCTTCTTTTCTTGTTCATCTCCCCTCAGGCTTAGCAGAAAATATTTTTCTCACATCCCTGGCTGTCCATCTGGCTGCTTTGGTGTGGGAGAAAACACATGCTGAAGCCCATACAATTTGCATGGATTTAATGCAAATACCAAAGCAGAATTTCAGGAGTTGGTTAAGTGTGGTTTTTTTTCTAAAAGGCTAATGTAATCTTCTGCGGTGTGTGATTACATCTTCTGGCAAAGCTTGCTTGATTAAGCAAATCCCATTTCTGGGATTTAGGGTTTTATGCTAGCATCTTTCCCAGCTCAATGAGTTGGCATAGGAAATTCTGTTTACTGTCTTCTCCAGTGCATTTTGTCCAGCACAGAGTCTGGAGGTGGTGAACACGCACACTAACACTCTGGCTGTCTCAGCCGCTCATGTAAATGAAGAAGTCACATGCAAGGAGTTAAAAAAAAAAAAAATCTTATCCACAAGTTACTGCAGGTTTCCTTTAAACATCATATTCAGTTTTCACTGGCAGAGTGATTTAGAAGGTGATTTTCAAAGGAGAGACACATACAAATGTTCTGGGGCATCCTCCTTGTTGAGACAGTGGTCAGAGCAGTGATGCTCTGCGCTCTCTGTCCATCAGTCCACTCCACATATCACCTCCCGTGCACAGGAGGAGGGTGGTAGGTGGTAGCCAAAAGACAGCTGCCTGCAAAACTCGCCCACTGCAATGGAGGGGAAGGCTGGCCAGTGGTGGTCTGCCTCAGCAGCCTCCATTTGGCAGCGCCTTATTGAGCCATGCTCTTCTAGAGTCTTGGTGTTACAGGGTCAAGTCTCCTTTGCAGATGGCTTTCATGTACTAAAGGCTCGTGGAGTAGGGGCATGCCAAAAGCTGGGCCTCTGCTCGCTAGCTAGAATTTATTCTTGATGCTCAGGATAGCTTTCGCTATGTTGATACTAGTTATTTTAAAAAACCTAAGCCAACCAGCTTCTGTCACAGCCTTGCCAGGCGACCAGGGCAAAGCCTTTATTAGCAGATACTTTGAGAGCTTTTATGGAAGTCCCCTGGTGGACAGACTGGCTTATTAGGCAACTTCACTCTCAGAAGTGATTGTTTAAAGTATACTTTAAAGTCAGGGCACCAGTTTCACAGCACCCTTGCATAGTACTGGCATTATCAGACACTTGAAAGATTTGCTCTTTTAAGTTCCTTTTTAATTAGTCTCTAAATTCTTTCAGTTCAGCCTTGTGAACCAAGCTTGGGTGAGGCTTTCAGATATGTGCCAATCCATCCATGACAGGTATCTCCAAGGGAGAACAAAGTATTGAAGGACAGTATTAGATAAGAAAACAGGTCTGATCGCTCACAGGTAGTGTGGAGTCCAAGCAAAAATCATAAAATCCCACAACAACAATAGCCAAAAGAAGGTGGAAACACCATCTCATACTGATCTGTTGTTCACCTGCTTCAAAAGCTGTATGAATCTGAGGGGCCAGCAGATCCTTTAGGACTTTTTTTTCTTTTATACCAGAAGCATAGGTCAAACTTCAGGCAATACTGATAGATTTTGGTCCCGTGTCACATGAAGCAGGTGCAGGGGCAGCCAGCTTACTGTTCTGTCCTGTGGGTACTTAGGAGGACAGCACAAAGAGCTTTAGTTGCATTAAGAAATGTTTGATGTAATTAACTAGCTTTTTGTTTGGAATGGGTCTAAGGTTGTCCATCTTGTTTTTCCTGATTTTTAAACTAGTTTTCACTGTGAAAGATATAGTGATAATCAAAGAGACCAAGAACTGTTAGCTGCTAGTCTACTTCCCAACTTGTTTTTCCTGAAATTAAACTTTGACTCTTAACACTATCTCAATTCGCTGTGGTTAAACAAAGGTTTATAAGAGTGGGGGTTTTTTTCTTTTTTTCTCTCTTTTTTTTTTTTAATGTTCCTTGTTTTATGAATAAATAAATGCTGTGGACACCTTTATCACTGATGCAATTCCTAAATATGCTTCCACAGTTTCTACATGGCAGTGGCTGTGATAAGAGGACTTATATAGTTTGTGCAAATGCTTGTACAGAGAAAATCACATCTTAATAATTACTTTTCATGCAATGCAATTTCCTAAGCACAAACAGTTTTATCTGCTATGCTTTTGCTGAGTAGGATGCCACCGCTCATGGCAGAAAAACTGGGATAATTCAAACAGGTCTGACAGGATCAGGACTCAGAAATGCATGTCAGCCATTGGAGGCGAGATGCAGAGCAGTCGTGGATGGTGATGAAGTAGTGACAAAGCTTCTCTCTATCACAGCTTGTAAACAAATGACAGGAGGATGTCACTTTTTTGTCTCTTGCACTTATAATCTCAAAATTAAACCCTCATAAATAGATTTATATCTCCTGGTGGCTGTTTTCCTGATTGGAGTAGTGTCACTTCCATTTCCAGAACCTCTGCCAACTAGTATCTTATAGTCTGATCAATTATTTTGAGCATACTCTAATCATATTTGACATTTTTCTAAAAAAAATTATATTCTCTTGTGCATTAGAGTTTAGCAATTTGATTTAGCTAATCAGATCTTGTCCCTATAGTCAAATAATTCAGGAGAGTTTCTCCTGGTTAGATATGACAATACAGGATAATGGATTTGCACAATTTTTTAACCAAGTCTGAAAACATTTGGATATCTTGAGTCAGAAAGATCTTTGACCTGAAATTTAATTAAGGAGTGGAAAATAGGAAGAATGGGTGGATGCAGGAGAGGATTAAAGAAAAAAAGAAAATCTCTGTTCATTCAAGATTTTGGTCCTGTTAAATGGTGTAAAAAGCTCATCATAGAATTGTTGGGCCTTATAAAGCACATAAATTTGAAAATTAGGAAGAGTGGAAAATGAAAACTTAGTAATTTGATTTCTTTCTTCATTTTTAACAAAAATGAGCAAGCTGCAGGGAAGAATAAAAGACAGCTGAAGTCAAAGGAAGCACGTTTGTAGCCATCTATGTCCTAATGAGTAACGTTAGGAAACCATATGTAAGTATTTAGTCTTGACTGTAATAGATTGAATACATTTGGTCTTGTCTGGACAAAACAAGACCAAATCTATCAGGTACATAGGTGAAAAAAGAGTTGGAAATTCTGGTTGCTACAAATGGAAACCAAAGAGCCACGCTCAAATGCTTTCACCTCACATGAGGTGAAAATTTCAGTTCCAGTATGAGTGCTTATCAGACAGGTGAGAAATAAATTTGCAAATGACATCAGTTATTCTTAAATACTTTGATGGATGTGTAGTAGTTCATAATTACTGTAATGTTGCAAACCAACTTCCATAAGAAAAATTATTTAGGAAAATTATTTGCATTCTTGTAGTACAGAATATTAGACTTAGATTGTATTGGTAGGTATCAGATCTTTGTAAAGCTTTGACTTGACTGCTCTGAGAAGGGGCTTTGGACACACGCAAGTTATGCCAAGCTAAAAATCCACATGACCTGAGTTACTCAAGAGTTAAAGAGCTTTTAGCAGAGAACAGAGTGTAGACCCAAATGATCTGTGTCCAAGTAAAATACCTCAGTTTGATCAATACCTCAAAATGAAATACAGACCTCTTTAGCAGCAGGGGCAGTCTGGTGTGCGTTTGTCTTCAGCATGCATAGGAGATATGCACATCCTAGCTCTGACAGGCTCCCAGCCAGAGCAAGAGGTGATGCTGGATTAAGTGTAATATTGTGCTTAGTCTCCCATAGATGGGGAGGACCTGGTGTGATCCAGCATTTGTCTCAGGCAAGCAGAAGGACCTGATAAAGTGCATGTACCAATGCCACGTAACACTACAAATAAAACTGTCACTGAAAGTAATGCTCTTGGAAAGAAGGAATAGCAGTGATGAGTTTGACTGGAAAAACTGTAATTGAGAGAGGTCTAGAATAAGCAGTGTTATCAAATTGGTTTTCATCAACAGCTAATCCAAATTTAACTAAGATCTCTTGGGTTCAGGCTTCATTATCACCTAATGCAGGCTGAATACATCTATCCTGGACTTGTTGGAGATTTGATATAACACCTATTTAGAGAAGTAATTTACAAGTGTAAGTCTTATCATGTACGGCCAGAGATGTTCATAATTTGCTTAAAGATGTTTGCTTTGTATTTGTAAAGATTGAATTTGCTATCGGGGTATTAGAGTGGTGGTGACTAAGTCTTTGCATACTTCTTTGGAGAAAGAATCTCTTGGCCTTGTGTTTTCATAGAACTGAATGTTGTGTCCCTCTTTCCCTTAGTTGTAGGTATAAAGTGGGAGGCTGAACATGTGTGTGTTCTAAAATCCTGTAAGCAAACCAGATTTTTCAAAATAGCATCATACTAAGAAATCTAGTAGTTTTTCTACACCTCCAAAGACACATATGGCATCTTCCTGTCCCTGCCAGAGCATGTGTGCTGTGCTCCTTCCTCTTGCATGATTTTATGGAAAAGATCTTCTCTGAAACTTTCATTCTGTGATTCCTTAATCCGTCCCTCCACTGAATGACAGGATTCTTCTGCCACCTAAACTGCCCTGAGTAATATCCTTGGGGTTTTATACACTTTGAGAGCTAAGGATCTGTGAGATAGAGGTGAGGGCTATCTCAGATGGATGGTGTACATCCAAAGATACTGCAAGTTAATGGAATTGCTGTGAAATTACACCAGTGAAAGTGAGATTTTCTTCTGTACTTCTAGAATATTTGTGAGAATAGTCTGAAAGTGTTCATTTTTCATGTGGCCCTGACAAATAATGTCTGGATCTTTACTTGCCGTAGATTTGGGAAAAAAAGACAGTGAGGCCTTTAAAAAAAACCTGAAAATCAGGTAGGATCACAAAGATTCAGAAAGAGAAGGATCTCCAAAGAAAAAATCAATAAACCGTGTCATATAAACCACTGATATGTAAGTGATAAAATCTCTCTACATCTTTTGATCAGTGTAAAGACTATGAGTTTTGGCTTTCACATTTGAGCTTGTGTACACTAAGTACATGATCCCTTAAGCAGCATCTAAAGGTATGACTTGTTAGAGATGGAGTGAGATGATACAGGGAGGCTCCTCCACTCTAGACTCAACATTTCCAAGAGAAATAACCATCTTTAGTGTTCTTAACTACCTCCAAGCCAAAATACATCTTTTAGGCATCTATTCATGTTATGTTGTGGTTTCTAAATGTTGTACAGTAAAAGACAAAAGTGATATGAGAAGAGTAACGCCAAGGATTTATGTGGACTGGACACTTAGGAGAAGCAGAAAAGGGAGGAGGAATAAAGCTGGCCTGTTGGACATTGCTCTTGATTATACTTGACCTGTTTCAGTTGAAGTAGTTCTGCTTGCCTCTGGCCATAAGCATTTCCTAATGTATTTTACCATTAGATGTTGCATCCTGTACTAGATCTTAAATGGTGTATGTTGGGTGGCTGCTGCACAGTTCTCTCTTCAGGCATCCTTTTGACCCTGAATAACCACCTCAGCACTGGTTTTTAAAGAACAGTGGTATATGGAGTTTTGAGATTACTTATGTAATTCTGCAAAAAGAGATTCATAGTGTGATACCTGGAAGTATTCATAGTGTGATACGACCCTTGAAGCTACTCTGAAATATGTTCTGGATGTTTACAATGTTCAGTCAAAGAACACCTGATTTTATTTATTCCTATGAAGTGGTGGGGCTCTGCTGATACAAAGCACTCTTGATCCTGCTTAAGTCCATTAGACAAGATGCTTAAGACAAATTTTATCTTATTAATAGATAAAAAGAAATAGTATCCTTAAGAAATGTTATTAAAGAATAGAATTAGAAGAGGTGATTGCTCATTTATAGCTTTCCTATACAGCTTAATTTTGAGTACAAAATAAAGAGTTTTACTGTCTGTTACTATCCAGACACTGAACTGAGCACTGCTGCTCAGTTCTCCTGAAAATTATTTTGGGGTTTAGCTTCAGTGAAATGCTTTGAAACAACATATTTTCAAAAAATGCTTATAAATTCTCTTTAGAAGTCACCCTCTTACTTTGCTGTCTCATGTTACAAACTCAAATATGTTAATTTGGAAGAGGTGTATCTTTGATTGTTCGTTACTCAAGATAACCCTTGCTGAAGTCCCCAAAAATTTAAGAGCAAGAAAGAGCCCTGAGAGGTGAGGCACCAGGATGGCTGCCTAGCTCTGATGATCATCTCAAGTCTTATCTGGTAGGACTGGCTAAAAGGGTGAGATAGGGCCCCTGGGAGATTGCCAGCAAGTCACCAATTAATACTAATTGCATGGGAAAATACTGAAAGGCTGCAATGGTTCATCAGGGACTGGAATGAGTTCATAGCTGTGCTGCACCCAAGGGCTGTGTGTCCCTTGGTATTTATTTCAAGAAGAAAACACATTGTTGCTTGCTGCTCCATTCACTTGCAATGTTTTAAGATCTGAACTATAATTAATGTGGAGGAACATGTTGTGGAGGAACATGAAATATCTCACATCTATCGAAGAGCTTGGCTTGGGAATATTTGAGTTAAACTGTAACATTCTAATTGGTTTCAGCAGGGATCATCACTGTCTAATCTTGAGCCAGACATTGCTTCTCATTTTCTCATAGGAAAGAAAACAAAGCTGAAGTTGCATGAAATATATGCACATGACAGTCCTTTCAAAACAAGAAAACTATGGACATCTGATTTTAAAAGGGCTTTTGGCTTTGCCTCTCTGATTTCCAAGGAAAGCTTTGCAGTAAACTGAGATTTAAGCTGTTGCTGTCTTCTCCTCTGCCTAGTGACAGCTGTAAACATCTGCTGAGGATGTAGTTTATTGTCTCATCCTCTAGTTGCTCATGAAGATCGTGAAGCATCGTGCCTCCTTGAAAATTAAACTGCTAATGCTGAGGGGCAGGAGCGAACAGCCAGCATGCTCAGAGGCTCTTGGGTGCGGTTTCCGGGGGGTCGAGAGCAGCTTCTGTGTCTGTGCTCTGTCCCGAGAATCACGCCCAGGCAGGGAGAGCCGCTTTCCTGGGAAGTTCGGAGAGGCAGGTGGCAGCGGGCAGGGTGGGAAGGGCACGTTGCTCTGTCAGCGCACTGCGATTTCGCCTCTTCGTCCTGCTCTCAAAAAGGCAGACAAGGCTTCCAAGTCCTAAATTGCATTTTGTCTAACTCCTCCCCTATTCCGGCTGCTTGCTCATGCAACCACCCACGGATCCGAAACAAAAATGTGTGAAGCGAGGCAGGGAGTGCTCTTGCCTGTGCAGATTCCATCTCCCCTCTAGGCGCCCGGGTGCCCGTCGTGCGCTGACAGTGTCTCACTCCTGGACACAGCGGAGCTTTGGCTAATCATAAATACATAAGCATTTTCTCTCCCATTCGTTCTCATCACCCTGTACTCCAAGAAGAAGAAGAACAAGAAAAGAGAAGTGCGGGGCTGTGGATGAGCGTGTCTTTGTGCCACTGCTCGTTCGGCGGGCTGACAGAGGCGGCATTGTTCGCAGGCTGTGCCCGGCTTGGCAGCCGGGGAAGGTGGGGATCTGCGCCCTGCATACGGAATTGGAGAGCGGCCGGGGACAGGGGGCGAAGCTCCAAGAGCTGCATTAACACCCGCAGGGAGTTTTAGAGCGCTGCTGAAACAGCTTCTCCTGGTATCTTCTGCACAATGCAAAGAGGGTCTAGGATGAGGAGTCCTTGTTAATCAAAGGTAATATTTTTATCTTTAGAGTAGCATAAGATAGTGGCAATTGCTGCTATTTGGTTGTTTATTAAAATAAGAGTGATACAACAGGGAGGAAAGTTATGAAGTCCTCTGTACTCCTTGGGAAAATAAAGCTTCATGGTGGCATTGTGCTGAGGGTTATTGAAGTTGTGTGTTCCCCTTTATGTGGGCTTAGTTTGCGTTACCAGTTATAAGAAAATCTGTGTTTCCGTCAGAGGAAGAAAAGACTGTTTAGTTTCCTTCTCCATCTTACTTTTTAATCCAAAAGTTGCTATTTATATGTAATTTTAAATTAATTCTGCTAATAGAAATACGTTGACATATAGCCATTAGGCAAGGTCAATACTTCTTCCTATTACCGGAGACTGTTCCTCACCCCTCACGGTACTCCCTGGAGTACAAAGCATCCTGTGCAGTGGTAAAAAAATTAACATTTGTTCCATATACCTCAACAGAAAGAAAAATCATTGTTGCATTTGTTTTTCCAGCCACTTTGCAATAGCTATGGTCACACAGACTGCCAAACAGATCTTATATTGTTGTGCCGGTATTTCTCATGTGCTCTTAGTACTTCAATCCTATTTTTAGTGGGTTTTAAATGACTGTTTTTATTAGCTTCTAAGTAAAGATATATTTTGTCCGAGTGTTTGCTGTTCATATTGCTGTCTGTTCTTTGTGTTTGTTAAGTCTGTTTTTGAGAGTGTGCACGGCTATTTGGGGATGATAACGAACAGGGTCTTAAGAGCACAAGCCTTGTGGCTGTTTTTGTGTGCCCAGGCTGACACGCTTTTGGAGTGAATGGGCTCAGGTGCATTGAAGACCCCACACACAACTCTAGAGCTGGAGCTCTTAATGACACAAGTGATGTTTGAAAGGGTTTTTTCCTAAGAAGAGGTTAAAATGAGGAGAGTGCAGTTTGTGTACTGAAGAACTTCACTCAGTTCTGCTCGTGCAGCACCATTTGTTCTGTGTAATTTGGGAGAACACAGCTTGTACCTCCTGTTTGCCCCATGGCACGTAGCAGCCCCAGAGGACATGCGCTGCTTTTGTACTCCTGTTCAGTTTTAATCTTTAGGGAGCAACTGTTTCAAAGAATAAACACATTGCCTTGTAGGAGAAACTCCAGAAAACATCCTGCTAGTGACAGCGGCAGCCGCTGCCCATCATCCTGAACGTTCCTCTGCCAAAAACGGCAGGGCTTTGTGAGCTGGCCAGCCAAAGGCTGGGAGCTGCAAACTCTGTATTCCCAAGGATGGCCAAAGGAAATCACGTTACAAAGTGCTGAATTAAAACTGATGCTTCTAGCTGCTGGCTCAAAATGCAGAATCTGTGTTTATCCTGGCCCACTCAGTCCAGAGATTTGGGGCATTCCCTTTCTGCAGGAGTGTCCTGCCCACTAATCCCTACGGACCCCTCAGGCTGCCTGGTGGTGGGGCTGGGTTGGGCACCAGGCAGGCAGGTAATGAGCCTGCTCACTCCCTCTGTGCAGGCTTTCTCTGCCTCTCCTCAGTGAGGGAGAGGGAAACGGAGGGTTCCCAGTGTCCCCAGTCCTCAGCCTCCTTGGTTGGGCAGCAGGTTTGGGTGATGCTGGATTCCACATCCTGCCATTTGGGCATCATCATTTTAATGACACCCTTTGCATCAGGAAGACAGGTTCCAGACAACACCTGCTACAGTGAAGAAGGACATTTTAAAGTAATAGTAAGCATATTTAGACATGCCTAATAGGTTTTTAACCTATTTAATGAGAGATGTTTCTCTCATGGAGGTAATGACCATAAATAGGTGAGACTCTATATTAGTTTCTCTGTTTTTCAATGCATTTCTTCAGCTTGTCAGGGACAAGCAAGTGTGGAAATCCCAAATCAGAGCTTGTCTGTATAAGCAGAAACATGATGGCAGAATAATTAAGGGGGTTGCAATTTCCAACAGTTTTTCAGTGGATGCTTTACTAAAGGCAAATATTAGGAAATAAAAATATATGTGGATAAATGTGGTTTAGGTTAAATCAAAATTGGTTATGTATTATTTTGAATGCACTGCCTTATACTGGTGTAGAGCCTGTTACTTTTCTTTTACTGATGGGTTTTAACTGGCAAACAAAATTTCATTTGCTGTTAGTTTTAAAAAGTGGAGTAAATACATCTCCCACACAAAATAATCCCACATAATGTTTGTTTGCTAGATGTTACGTGCCTCACTTAGACAGAGACTTTTATAACCCATTTCCTCCAGAGTATATGACACTAAGGGGGCAGGGTCAATTTAAAATAAATGGCTTTTGCTTGCGAAGTTGACTTCAGTCTATTGTATATGTTTCTGTAAACAAAAAGATGCAGCAGGGTTTGGGATGGATATAAGTACGGGCAGGAGTTTTGAGATAATGTCTTAACCAGTGCTTCATCGTTTTTTCAGCCCAGAAGCTTTTGCTTCCTCACTGGGGAAAGCCTGTATGAAGACCTGTGTGGATGATGTTATGAGGTAGGGAGTACACCTTAAGCGTGTTACGTTCTTAGTTTTCCATTGCTACAGAATTTCTGTGTGAGAAGTTGCTACACTCTACAAATTTCTTCTCAGAGAGACTTGCGTGTGGTTCTCTGTTGTTTGGTAGTAGCAAATAAATGACCAAGACTAACCGTTTACTGTGTAGATGATGGTATGTCTTAAATGATGTTGGATTTCACTTTCTCTCCTACAAGGCTCAAACTGTCCCTTTGAGGAGAGGCTCATACTGTGTGGCTGGAGGACCTCTTGGTGCGGCATCACTCGCAGTGTTTTATTCAACTTGACTGTGTTACATTAAAATAGGAGCGTGCAGTGTGTTTTCTGATTCCCAGAAATATTGTCACTTTGTGGCCTTTCCCTGCCAGCTTCAGTGTCACCTTTCCTTCCCAACTCTTCTCTGTCTGGTAGCAGCCCCCATCGTCTCTGTTCCCCTGCAGACACGGTGCACTCGAGGCTTTTATCCACAGGCAGACTGATGATCAACAGCACCATTCTTACCTCCACTCACAGGGCATGTGTTTTACTACCTCATGCACTGAGTGACCAAATAAATTGTCAATAAATGAAGAATCTATTTGAAATATATTGATGAGAAAATGTGGAACCCTTCTGATTTGGATTCCTAAAAGACAGGCTTTTGTGCAGTGCTAGGCAGTTCACGCAGCCTGCGTGCATATTACAAAGTCCAGCAGTGTTAGTATAGTGCAGCTGTGCTGCATGTTTCCTTAATCTGCTTGTTTGGAGACACCCAGAATATTCATCTTAATCATTTCCGCTGCATAGTAGGTAGAGGAGGAAATACCAGGGAGAGCCCTGTCACTGGGAAAATGCATCATTTGAATGTGTAATGTAAATATTTTAACTAACCAAATGTAAACACTGTTCTGCCTTTAGGATGTGAAAAGACTGTCACAGTCAGAAATGAGCTGACATAAGAGTGACCCTGTATAGATGAGATACAAAATTGTGTTCACACATTTTGGTAATCAAAACAGAGCCCTTAATGAATTGCCTAGTGTGAAAAGAATTACAAACACAAATGTGCCTGACACAAGGCATTTGGAAGTTGCTGCTGTATTAATGTTAGAATGAAGGACTTTTCAGGATTCATGGGGATCTGAGGTCTATGTGGAGGATGATGGGATATGAGAGAGACAAGATGATGAGCTGTGCTAGGGTGAGGGCTAAACAAAGGCTGGAGACTCTCTGGAGGGAAATGTAAACTTGTGAATATGCTCTGAATATCCGTGCTCCTTCATGCCACTGACTATGAGTTGTGTTCACCATGCCAGGACAGTCAATTCAGAAGCTTTCAAGGATTAGATGGTAGAAGCAACAAATATACTAGATACAGCAAAGAAGCACCTTATTGCATTCACAGATGTCCTGTGGTTTTTCAGCTGGTGAAATCAAAGGAAAGCAGAGTTCTTAGGGAGCTCAGAGCTCATTAGCTCTGCCTAAACTGGCTTCATATGTGTGTGAAGACTTAATGTTCAAGTGGTGCTTTAGATAGAAACCAAACACGTGGTTTAACTTTTGGTACTGAATGTGATCCTGAAACACAGCATGGGGTCCAGAATCCTTCCAGATTCCACTTGACTTCATTGTGCAGTAAATGGTCTTTGGGTGATCATCAGATTGCTAAGCAGAAGAAACATCTGGAGATGATTTCATTTGCTGTATGTTCTAGCCCATGAATTGTTAATGTCAAAAGAGGAGGAAACAACACAGAGGATTTGTCTAGACTCCATGGATTGCAGGAAACTACTTAGATCTTATTTCTGAAGGCACAGGTACATGTAAATGCCCAAGCAAGTAAGCTTTCATTACTAGAATAGCTGGGGGATTTTTCAAAGTTGATTTTTCGTTGTATTACCAACAATTGATAATATATTAACATCTGCCTCACATTTGCTATTTCTTTGTTCTAACAGCTGGAAATTTACATTGACACATAGACCTCTGAGCTAAAAATGTCATTCCCTAGGTTAAAAACCCAAAATTATTTTTGTTGTTCTCTTTGATATGAAAGGAGAACTGAAAACACAAGGAAAAGACAAATAGGAAGGGTAGCCCCCAGATGCTAAATGCTCTCAGTTGGAGCAAAGATTAATCATGTATAGTGTAGCCTTAAAAGTGTCATTGTCTGCCAGTACTACAGCAATTTAGCTATAGCCAAACGAGCAAATCTATTAAATTATCTAAAGAAAGTAGAAGAAACCAAATATTAAATGTCATCAGTGAAGAGAAAATGCAGTGGCATTTTTTTTGGTACAGAGGAAATTAAGAGCCCCTCTTGTGTGCATGAGAAGTGTTTTGCATCAATGAGAATAACATTATCACAGAATCAAACTTGTGTTGCTAGAAAATCTAATCATTTTGTGCAATAAGTTCTTGTAATTATTCTCTTGAATACAGATAATCCAAATCTCCTTTATCTCCCAGACAGATGTATCAGTTTTAATGGGAAAGCATGAATACAGTCAAAAGTGAGAACTTAATTTTTTTTCCTTTATGAGCAGGAAGCTCATATACTTTTCTATAGGGCTTTATTGTGCCCTTTTTTTTAAAAAAAAAAAAAAGGATCTAAAATTAGATTCTATGTTTTAGCACAGGGAAAAAGGTAGGAACAGATTGCTCTGTAGTGCTGAATTCACAACATCATTTTTCTAAAATAAAGTCACATTATTTGAAAGCTGATGAGAGAGAGGGAATCTAAGAGAAGGGAAGTGTAGTTGAAAAATTTTTGGAAGGAGATTGTAAACTTCAGGGCAGAAGGGAATTAGATAAAAGAATCTATGAGAGTAGGAATATAATGTGAAGAGGAACAGACTGTTCTGATGATATCTTTTGGCCAAGGTTTTGAAAAGAATTCAGAATATGATCTGCAATCTCTGTCTTTGAGGGGGGGAATGGGAATTGTTCCATTTACAGTAAAGTTGAGTAAGAATGTCAGTGCTCCAGCTGTTAAAATATTTTGAAATCTACTTCAAACTGATTATTTATTGCATGGTTAAAATATAGACTATTGTGGACAGAAGAAAAAGAGAAATTGGAATCAATCCCAAAAAGTGGGTTGAAAGCATAATGTATGCTTCCCTGAGAGGGAATGGGACTATTAGTCCAGTTCAACTCATTCCAACCCAGTTCTCTGAGAGACTGTTTTTTAGGAAGCCTCTTTGGATAGATATAGCTGGAAGTGAACAAATCTCAAGGTTCAAATCTGCAAGGGAAACTTGGAAGCCTCCGTCAAGGCCAGGGGTAAATAGGGTGCATATTTTGAGGCTGAAAGTGCCACCTGAGTGTGACTTCACCAAGCACTCGAGGACCATGGCATCCCAAGCATCTCTGGCATACACTTGAGAACAGGCTTGTGTAAGGCAGAGTTTCTGCAGAAGGTGGGTGGGCTACGTGGGCTGCTCCTGTGCCTGCGGCTTTGTCAGAAGCCACTTAATCATCATGGTGCAGAGCAGTCCACGTTCTTTGCCTGTCCAGTCATTTCTATGTAACACAGTCTTCACATACATATCTACATATAACCAGTTCCAGATGAGCAGCAGTAACTTTCAGCATTAGGTAAATGTCTGTGAAATGAATTTATACTCATGCTGTTTGGACTGTCAGTAGCCTTGGACAATCTGCTGTCATCAGACTGACTTGGGTTCTTAGTTTTGCTCTTGTGGCACAGCCAATTTCATTTCAGTGTATCTGAATTAAAGAGAGTATGCTCTAATAATATTTTATATTTACACAGCACATCCCAGAGTACGTTATAAATCATGTGTATTCAACACCTCTGACCTTTCACAGTCCCTTCAGAGCCAAGAACAAGTGTTTTACAAAAGCAATAAAACTATAGGAATTTTTTCTGTGTAATACTGGGGGGAACTCATTAATTACAGAATGAATTTTATGTTCCCAAAGCTACAGCTTCAGTTTGTAAAGACCTTTATTGAAAATTTTCTCAAGATAAGATACATGATCCTACATTTTGTGTATACCATGAACAAAGAGCTAATCCATCCTTTTAAGACTGGACCCCTGGATATATTTCACACTTGCATCTAAAAGTGTCACTACCTCTATACCTTTGCTGTCATTTTATCACTAAATTGGATAAATTTATCACTAAATCCTCTTCCTCAAGCATATGCCCAAAATGCTGTAGTCTGCATTCCCCCTCAGCTGTTGTGGATCCTCCCATCGCAGTGTGAGAAATACAGCAAAATAGATGCATCAGAAAACCTATTTGCTTGCTTTTGAGGGATTCAAATGTAACTGATCCTCTGAGATCTCAAGCTGAAGAAATTCAGCATGTCTGTGCATTGGGTCAGCATATGCAGTGGAAGGATGAGCAAGGAGGAAGAAGAGGAGGATGGCAATGAATTGATCTTCCTGGCATTCAGTGCCTCTTGCTGTAAACATTAGGAGTATGACCCAAGGACTGTGGGTATCAGTTAGTGTCTGCCCCTGCAGCACTGGATCAGGGAGGGAGAGTGTGGGGTCCTTTGTCTTCCCAGGGCATCCTTCCTGAGGTGCAGAGAGGCTCATCTTATGTGCAGGACTACCTTTACCTCAGTGGGGTCAGATCCCCTCTACTTTGAGAAAAAACTCCAGAGGAGCTACTTTCCTGAATTTTAAAGAAGAAAATAGATATGCAGCCTGTTCTAGTACAGTCTTTGCCAGGCCATTTTGTGGGTTAATTCGGGCCTTATTTAGTCTGTTGTTTTAAACAGAAGGACAGCAACATTTCTATTTTGGTTGTACAATTCAGCAAATGGATTATAAACCACAGTTAACTGTGACTGTCATGGATGGTAACTCAGTTAATAATAGATTAAAAGAATCTTTAAGTTTTCAGTGTATTGTTTTGCCATTTGTCTCTCTTTGTAGCTTGTCTGGATTTAATGTAGTTTATTCCATTTAGGAGCATTACTGAGACAAACCCCATTAAAGCAGGCATTATAGTCCTTGTTTTGATTAGCACTCAAGGCCACTAGATAATGATGCTTAAAAAAAATCTTGTATTTCTCTCATGGTCATTAGCACTGTGATCATTGCCAACCTTCATACAACAGTGTAAGTCTTTTTTTTTTCCCCTAAATCTCAGAGCCAGTTGTGAATATCTGTAATACAGTCTGTGACATTTGAACTGTAACATTTATCTCAAGAATAACAGTTCTTGCTCTTTCAATGCTCATACTTGAAAGATGTTGGATCTTTATATGACAGTCAAAAACTGTCAGTAACTAGCTAATATTTTTCAAAGCTATTTTATTGGGGTGATTTTTTTGTTGTCGTTGTTGTTTGGTTGGTTGGTTGGTTGGTTTTTTTTGGGTGGTTTTTTTTTGTTTTGTTTTGGGGTTTTTTTGT
>WEIT01030202.1:48807-112213 GCA_013389985.1 Dryoscopus gambensis
TTTGTTTTTTTTTGGGTTTTTTTTTTTTTTTTTTTTTTTTGTTTTTTGTTTGTTTGTTTGTTTTTGTTTTTTTTTTTTGTGGTGAGGCTTTCTAGACATTCAGGTATTTACATGTTCTTCTCAAACAACACCCTGACCAGAAAAAGACATTTGTACCATTCCTAACAATACTAGACCATTTCAGCTCTGGGTTAATATGGGCAATTAAAATAATTTCCACACATCATGTTTAAACCAGTGACATGTAATTCTAGGACAAAGCCTCTCAGCACCTCTTTCCAATATTCGTCTGCACTCAGAGGATAAGCAGCTGCTATTACATGCTAATGTCTTTTGAGGGTGAACGGCCATTTTAGGGCATGTTATTAATTCTGTGCAGATCAGTGCATTTTCCATCTTAGTGTACAGAGTTGACTTCCCATGCTGTTCCCTTTACAGGTTTTAGTTGTGTTAACAACAACAAAAAAAAAAAATAGAGAGAGAGAAAAAAATTATGCATTTGGTGAGTTTGGCATGCTTAGGCTGTGGGGACCAGACCTCTCACCGTACAGGCTTGTGAAGTTGCAGGTCTTTAGGGGCAGAGGGCCAGCCAGGACAGTTAACATTTCTAATAACACAGCTGACTTATTTTACTTCATTGCTGTGTTTTACCTACTGTAGGTGTACACTGGGGTACCTGGAAAGAGGCACTCACTCTAGTGTTTGTCTTTTATTTTTTCACTCTAGTGTTTGTCTTTTATTCTTACAGACCCAAGTCACACTGTGTTCTCACTGACTTGCCAGGTCCAGGTGCGGGAGCCCAGCAGACTGCTGAGGTCCTTTGAGCTGCTCAGTGAGCAGCTGAATTCAGAGCAGGCTGAATACTTGTTTGCATGAACATATTTCTTTATTGAAATAAAAATTCTTGCTTTTCTCACGCTTCTCTTCCTCCTGAAAAGGAAAAGAATGAGTGCACACACACACACACACACAAAAAAAAAAGGGTATAGCATACAGAGCTTTAGCATAGACTTGCTTTGGCCTAGGACTGGCTTGTTACTGCCGACAGTGTGTTTCTTGCTGTGGCCATGATCCTCGAGCCCCTGCTCCAGCATTTAGGGGACTCATGTGGGATGAGTGGCTAGGAGTGCCAAATGTATAAAATATTAACTTTTGTTTAACTGTTTCATGATTCTCTAAACCTTCTAAGCACAGAAGTCTTTTTTATCACATTGCGGCCCAAGCCAGCTAATCTGTACTCTTCTGGTTTGAGCATTTTTAAATGAATTTTGCTCACTAAGGCATCGAGTTCTGTTCTATTCCTATTTGTTTTGTCTAGCCTTGCTCAGAGTAGATAATTAATGCAGTAGTTAAAATACTATCATCTTAATGCCCTTTACCATGGATGAAAACCTCCTTGTCTCAGAAGCAGTTATACATGAACCATGCAGAATGAGAAGAGTGGACTAACCCTGGATTTACTATTCAACCAGTCACCACACCAACCTGATTTTTCCTGTTATTATTTTTACCTAAATAGTTGCTGCAGTTGAAAGGCATCTTCTAATTTTGGAAACAGAGGAGAGAACCAGATCTCTGGAAGATCTTTTAAAAAATCCATTTTAAGAATATGTAAATCCTCACTTGTGAATTCCTGATAAATGCAGAATAAAATTCCCACAGTTCATAATTTCTTGTTATTTATTTAATTTATACACCATTATAACTGTGAATGAGGCTTTACAAAACCACAGGGACACAATCTTTGCCCTAAAGAGATTGTAGCTGAAATTAGACACAACATATAACCAATTATTTCAGTAGACAAAGCAGGATTACACCAAATAAAAATGGTTCATGTTGCATATCTTGTGTAAGTTGTAAGATTGTAATAATACAGTTACTTGGAAAAGTGCTGTTTGTGCCCCTGAATGTGGTGATTTGTAACAAAGCTCTAGAATAAAGCCATCATTAGTGTTTGCTGGTTTAAACCAGAAAACCTGAGACAATTAGGACTAACCATTGCTTTCCTACAGGCAATTTAATTAAAGAGCTGGATTTAATGGAGGATGTATTCAGTATTCATTTCTAGCTGCTGTGGCCTCCAAGGATCTTCAGTCCATTTTTAGACCCATCTTGAAGATATTGTTTGCCTGGTGCATTTTATTGCATGGTGAAGGTAGAGCCTCTTGGAGGCTCTAACGGGACACCACACTTTCTTCCCCCTAAGAATCTTGGGCACACAGTGAATAATAAGATTTCTCTGAATTTTAAGTAAAGAAGTGTCTTATTCCATACATATAGAGCTCTTTTCCTACTATTTAGTTACAAGTGCCAGTGAAATTTCTTGTTTCCAGGAATAAGCCATAATTGTGCAGTACATCATTGTTTAAGTGTTCCTCGGCAGAAGAGGCTACCATCCTCATGTAAATACTGCATGTGGTTGTATCAAATCCTCAGGCTTTATTTTGACATTTGAATATCTAGACCATTTGCTTGACTTTAGCTAATGAACTGAGGTTCGTCCACTGTTTCCAGAGCTCTGCTAGTACAGAGCTCATCTCATCCCCTCTCGAGATGAGGTAAAATATCAGTGGTGGGAGCAGTGTGGGCTGGGCGAGGGGAATGGGGCTGGAAACCTCCCCACCTTCTCATCCCCTGCAGCAGGTGAGGGTTGGGGTTTTATTCCCCAGCAATTTGCCCAGATAAAAAGGG
Organism: Dryoscopus gambensis; assembly: GCA_013389985.1. Classification (NCBI taxonomy): domain Eukaryota; kingdom Metazoa; phylum Chordata; class Aves; order Passeriformes; family Malaconotidae; genus Dryoscopus; species Dryoscopus gambensis. The sequence continues at coordinate 51,502 of WEIT01030202.1, forward strand.
GGTTAGTGTACCTGCTTGCCTACCCCACAGGATTCTGGTGTGGCTAATTAGTCAATATTTGCACAGCTCTGAGAAAATGCTTTAAAGTGCCAATTATGAATTATAATTATCTTCTGAAGATGATTGGGAGTCCACGTTTGCATGTTGATTCAGGCCACAGGAGTGAGTTCTTCAAATAACGGCTCTTATTTAAATGCCTTACTTATTCCTTATCTCATGTTGAGTGCTGTTTTTTTAAGGATGATGAGAAACATTAGTTTACCCTCAGGAAAGACCACGTCTGACTGTTTTTAATAATGAGTTATGTACTTAGTCACAGTAGGTAAATTTACAAACCAAGCAGGACACACTCGGAGATCGATTCTGTCTGTTCAGCAGATGGTTTTACACAAAACGTTCAGCAGGACAAGCCTGCCGAGACTTTAAAACAAATTCTGCTAAGTAACATTGCCATAAGCCTGTTAATATGGTGGCAATGCCTGTTTTACACTCTGCAGAGCTCCTACTTTATTTATATCCCATGTATTTACTGACGAGTAATAGATTTACTCCGGGAGGAGACTCAATCTCGGCAGATTTACTTTGAAGGCTGACATTTTCAGTTGCAACTTACTTTAAGAAAATAGTAACTAGTCCTCAGCACTAACTGCAGGACACTCAGCTATTTTATTAAGAACAGTTTTATTAAGACAAAGCAAGAAGAGCCTACAAAAGAAGTCCATGACTGGACTTTAACTTTTTGAGATTCCTGGAAACTTTCTCTTGCAACAGAAATATTTTTTTATTTTTCTTAACATCTCTGCATTTTCTTGTAGCTTTAGAAATGTTGCTGGTCTCTTTAACTGGATAGTAAGAGGCTTTATTATTTATTCTACTTTTATATGAGCTAATTGGAGAAGTGTTGCCTGTAATTTAGTTTTAATATTTGAGTCTGTATATCTGTGTGTTAATGTTGCATTAAATAAAAGGATATCTATAGTTGTATGTAATTCTGCAGAGAGAAGAAAATTCTGCCTCCAGTTACTATACAAGAGTAATTGGGAACAAAATCGAGCCAGAAGTTCCCTGCCTGCTATCTCTTTGCAGTAACATAAAATTTTAATGGGGGAAAATTACAGGAAAAAAGAACACTTTGTTTAAAAACGTTCATAAAGGGAGAAGGAACTTTTTTTTTTCCCCTGAATAGAGGTCTTTTGATAGTTGTTTGATAATTTTGTGCTTACATATATGTTGAGTAGCTGCATAGGGACATTAAACACAATGTTGATATGAGCCCACACATTGATGCTACAGCAGAGGAGTCTCAAATATTCATATGATGACTAGATTTGTGTTGTTTTTTTGATTCTTTTCTTTTCTACCCAAAGTCCTAAGCACCATCAGATAATTAAACATTACAAGGTCTGTGATAGTGAATGTTTCTGGAAGTCTGGACATTGATTTTGTGTCCTGACAGCTGGAAAGAGTGTGATGCTCTGGCATTGTTTTATGTGGAGAAAAGTGTTTTTTCTGATATTAGACTAAAACATTTCATCCCTGCACAAATCCTTAAGGCTTTCTGAGAAGGACTGACTGCTAAGAGCATTCAGCCTTATGTAGGAAATTATTTTAGAGGAAGATGTTTTTACCTGTGTAGTAGTAAAGCATGGCGTTACTGGTGTGGGATTCAAGTGCAAGTGAAAGCTCCTAAGTTTAGGCAAGTGTCTTGCAAGGCACCTTCAGGCCCCATTATAATCAGTGGCAATCAGAGCCCCCTTCAGTTGCTCCTGCAGAAGCAGCTGATGCCATTTGAGGTGCCCTGGTATATTTTTCATTGTTTCTTAATAGCTATTTGAGAAGCCTGAGAATTGGTCCTGTGCCATGTCTGCTGACCACATCCAGGTGCAGGTTTCATCTGCCTAAAAAGAGGGCACTGAATGGGGTTTGAAATGCCATAAACTGTGCCCTTTGGCCTCTATCTGCCACTCCAGAAGGGCACAAATCTCTTGCAGTTCATGCGTCAAGTTGTTCATCTCTGTGGACATATCTGCATAAACATCCAGACATCTTGGATGCCTTTAGGCAGCTCCGGAGGTTCTAGCTGCCAGTGTTTAGGCAACTAAATGGCATCCCCCTGGGTTGGTTATCTGCATCCTTGATGAGGCTCCATTGCCTGGTACCCCTGGAAACACAGGAGGCTCAGACACCTCACTCACACAGACACGCTTGGGCATCTCACACACCTCATGATGGCTGGCTGATTCCCACACATCCTGTCACAAGCGTGACACCTCACTGAGCCTGCAGAGCTGCCTGGGACTTGGTTGGGAGAAAATGAAAAAACTATGGAAGGGCTGAGGAAGGAAGGAGAGAAGGCTGTAGGTCTGCACATGTTGCTGCTGTAACTCGGCTGGTGAGACACACTATGGATTTGATCTGTGGTCTCCCAGTCCTCATGCCTTATCTGCATAGCCACAAAGCAGCCACTGGGCAATCAAGCCAAGTCAGAAAGCTGCACGAGAGGGATGTCAGTGGCCCTGAGGCTTGATCACTGGGCAGCACCAGCACAGTGGAATAAATTGTGTATCCTGAAATGGCTGAAATGACTGTCCTTCTGAGACAGCAGTAGGTACCCTATGGTAACTAGCTTGTTTTCTCCATCTCTTTGGGCCGACATCATTTCCCAACATCATTTTGCCTTTTCCTTTCCTTCGCTTCACATGCGTTTGCCAGCAGTGCTGTCTTTGCCTATTAGCAGTTGTGTACCAGCTGCTGTGCTTTTTCATTTTTTGGCAGTTTCTGTGCAGATTGTGCTTGCTTTTTTTTGCCCCAAACCTTTTTGGTGCGTGTCAGCACTTTATCTGTTCACATGCACTAGGGAATGATAGGAGCCATGATCTATTTGGGTCAGTGCATGCCGGTAACAATTCCAAAAGGAGGGATTTTCTAAGAATAAATTCTCCAGTGCCAATCTAGTTCTCATTCTTACCCACATGATATCTGTTAGCACCTTCTGCTATTTTTATACTTGTGAAACTGGGCTAGCGTGATGAGTCTTTCTGTTGTTTTTGCTTTCTTCCAGATGAACTAAGTCTTGCAATTCTCCTGTTGGTTGAATAACTCATGGAAATACATAGCAAAGCAAGTAGTTTAGCAGCTGCCCCAAACTAAGGTCTGCAATCGTATGTTTCAAGTCAGCTGAAAATTTAAAAAGGACTCTCTAAAAGGATGGCATGGTTGTTTTTCTGAAAGTAGCACATAAATTTGATATTAACTCTAAGTAGATGCAGAGCTGGATGACCTTTGTTCTTCAGGCAGTTTGCCAGCTGTTCATTGTAGTCGAGAAAAATTTTCAACAAAAGGAAAAATTAATTTACTATAACTTTCATCAAATCAACCTGTAAATGTTTCAGCTTTTGATAACTAATGGTCACTCTCTTGACTTACAAATGGTTTCTTTGAAAACTGTTTCCTTCTGCAGAATGTGATGACTTTGCAATAAAACTGTGTCCCTAAGTGATGAAAAAGGATAAAAAAGGTTTTTTCAGCATATAGCATTAGGTTATCTTTTAAAATGAGCCATGTTCAGGAGGTATTACAAGAGGCCTGAGCATGGCGCATTTCTCAAAGAATAAAGCAGATGAAATCCAGACTGCTTGGTTCCGGAAAATCGGACCTGAATAGGGTGTTATAACAGTGGTGTAATGGTAAATTGTGAAAAATAAGTAGCTGTTGAAATTACTGGTGGGCTGTGGTGTGTTGTAGCTGTTCTTCAGCTGACTTCTCATTATCATGTATGTTTGTGTCTGTATAGTGTTTAAGGTTATTTAGCACATTTTAGGTGAGCACTTCTATTGCCTAATTCCTATTATTTCATTCTTTCTCTGAGAGAATGCTTCCATTCTCAGCATCTGCTCTTTGTATTTCTGACATGCCCTATCTTTTTTCACCACTTGGGCATCCTGATACTAACAGGCCATAATCAAAGTAATCGATATATGTTGTTATCAGTACTGGTAGTTTCATAAGGAGTTTGTGGGAGTGTTTGATTGGTTCATTATTACAGAAAAATAATTCAAAGGAGAAGTGCTAAACCAAAAAGGCTGCCCAGGGTGGGAAATACTCAGTGAACAGCCAGGGTGGCTGTTCTCTCTGCTAGAAGCACCAAGCCTCAAGGTCTGTGCAGAGCTGATGGCAGCTCGTGGAGCTGTGGCACTGTGGCAACACTGGCATGGCCTTTGGAAAGGAGGAGGAGGCAGTTGTGGAAGGAAGAACAAGGTTCCATGGGTTGCAGAGGGTGGGTGAAGGTGCCAGGAGGAGGCAAGATGACAGGGGTGGAGGCTTCCGGGCCATGCAGGAGCAGAGGCAGGACCTGCTTTTGTGGTGAGCATGCATGTGGATGTGGGACCGGGCCTCCAGTGCATGTGCATGTGCATTTCCCTGCTGTGATCACGTCTGCCCAGCTGGAAGACTCTTCTCAGCTGCTGTGGGAATGACACGTGCTTACTGCTGATCAGTCGTACAAAGGTTTTGAGCTTGCTGTCTGCTCTTCCCTCATACATCACTAGTGAAAGAATGTTCTTACCTGGTCTGTCTTGACTGTCTCTCCTGTCCCTGGAGAGCAGTTATCCTGTATCCTGACAGGCTTTCATCAAATCTCAGCCTTACTTTTCTCTTTCAAAACCTTCACAAGACTACATTCTATGGGGGAAAAGTAATGATTTGGGTCAGCACAGCAGAGAAGCCGGGAAGAAGCAAAGCCCAGCTGGTTATTGATTGCATGAAATGATGTGATGCTCTGCTTATCCTGCCTACCAGCCATTGCTTCTCTGTCATCATGCTTTGGCAGCTCGTAACTCAAAGTAGTAGCAAAACTTTTTGCAGGAGGCATGATGTATTTATCTTTCTCTCTGCAGTGCTGCCCATATTGTAGAGCTTCCTGAGAAAACAATGCTAATGATAGTAACACGGGAAAGCACAGAGGCAGGGGAAGTCTTGAAGCATTAGTGATGCTTAAACTGCAGAAAAACCGATGCCAACAGGCAGCAAGAAGAACACACTGGAGGAAGGGGGTAAAAGGGATTTTTTTTTTTAGTCATTTGTTATTTAACAAATTTGAGTTTACAAGCTGTAGGCCAAATTCTGTCTTCTGATTCTTGCTTTAATGCTAGAGGAGGGTAATTTTACTAGGGATCATGATTTACTCATGTTAAGGAAATGCTTTTTTTATACCAAGTTCAGACTACAAAGTGGTAGTTAGTAGATGACATTCAGACTGGAGATTTCCCTTGAAAACATGAGAAAGTATTTATTTTCTGTGATCTGTTTCCCTTCACAGATAGTTTCCTACCAGGCAATATCCAACAGTCAGGAAAAAGAGCCCAGTACTGTGACAGGCTGGATATGTAAATGCAATATTCATACATAGCGTTATGGAGGGTTTCTTTTCCACGGTGTATGAACCAAACATCTCAATTAGATTGAGAAGGGGAAGACCTGGTTTTCATTACCTGTGAAGACTTTCAGAATTACATTAGTTGCAGTTGATTAGATCTTATAATTGTGTTTGCTGTGTGTCAGGATGAGGGAGTAAGGGGTTTGGGTGTGTTGAGGGGGGGCAGTACCCGGCTCATAGATCACTCCTGCAGGACTCATGAGTAGTTTCTGCTGCCTCAGTCTGCTGGGATCAAGCCCAGGGTTTTATATTTCCCTCTCCAGAGCAGGAGAGAAGGTAGATAAAGTGCACCACATGTCACAATGTTGGTGTGGGGGGCAGGGCAGAGTTGGTTTTATTTTGCCTCCCTACTCCATGCTGCTGTAGCCTGTGGCTCAGTGGGGAGGTAAATCCACAGGATATTCTGGACTGTCAAAAGCAAGTGGTGTTTTCATTTACCCCAGCTCTGCTTCCAACTGAAAGGGCAGAATGATGTCATTATTCTGGTCTTGGGGAGAAATTGCAATGAAATTGTGCCACAGCGTGAGGCTGTGAAAAAGTGTGGTCTGAAAGGGCTGCTCCTGCTGCCCAAAGGCCTAGTTATCCACATTGTCTGGTCTGATGGGTCAGCCAAGGAGGTCAGCTCCAAGGAGTGCATCTGAGGCCCTTCCCAGCACGTCAGCACACATTCACCCCCCGGTTTTGTCCATGATTTATAGATATCTCCTCTCCTAATTCTAGGTGTCTGAAAGTTCACTGGTCTGCCAGAGGAGATGAGGTATGACTTTCTCAGCTAACTTTGAAGGTACCCCTCTCTCCACAGGCAGAAGTGAGTCTTTACTGACCATGCAGAGCATACAGGCAGCCAGTTTAGATTATTCTTACACGATTGGAGTAAAGCTGGCACTTTCCCTCAAGGAACACGTGGCTGTGTTTCCAACTTGGAGAAAACAAAGATCACAGAGAGGTGGCACTGGGTGGGGATACCAGGGATCTGTATAAGTTGCAAGAACTCTTCAAAAACCACTAAATCCTTCTTTATCTTGGACATTTTCTCATGAAAAGGAAGTTATTTAGACAGAGATTCTCTCGTGTTCTGTCTTGGTCTTATCTTGACAAAAAGTAAACTTCAAGACAGGGACAATCTCCAGCAGTGAAGAAGGCTCTGCATATATTCATCAAATACTTAAGAAAAGCTGACATTCCTAATGAGATACAAATGATAAAAAGTTAAAAATTATTTTATTGAATCAATAAGGTGAAATGAAATTTGGACTTGAAATAACTCTTCACCTTTACAAAGCGCATTGTAAGGTGAATGCTGTTTTCTTCAAATTGATCTGTCACCAGGTTCAATCACTGCTGCCTCTCTTACTGTGGGCTTTTGTTTCAAGATTACTTATCTTAAATATAACAGGCCCTTCTGATTTAATGCGTATTCTACCTCCAAGGACCATCACTTAGCTTCCCTGGAACACTCCTGTCTTCCAGATATTTATATCCATAGATTTTATGATAGCATTGGCACTCAGTAATCTGAACTGTTTAGATTTAAAATTATTTATTTAGATTAATTTTTTTTTTTAATTGGGATGATCATGTGCTTCATTTTGGGTGGGGGGGCATCTCACTCAAGGCACATTAAAAGCCTGTAGTGTCCTGATAGTTGGATCCAAGACATTTTTTTACTTTCTCATTTTAGGTAGAGTTATTCTCACTATAAGTAATAACATTTGAGCAATCTAAAAGTTCGGTATTAGTGAAAGTCATTTAGTCTTCTCCTGTGATGGGAACAGAGGTGAGATCTCTCACGTGGGACCCTGTACATAGCATCTGAGTGAACAAAAACCTAGGTTTAGAAATGTAAACATACAGAAGTGGAATCTCATTCTAAGTAGGAGTCTAATTTTTTTTTTTTTTAAGGGAAAAAAAGGCAATATTTCATTGGGGACAATCAAAGCATTGTGTTTTGCTGCTGCATATTTTGCAATCTTTTGTAATTTTATACGGTTGGGGTCCTTTGGAAATTGGAAGTAGCCGCTGGAAAAGTACCATCTATTTGTTGTGTTTCATGGGCCTGATTCAAACACCAATTTGAGAACAAGAACGATTGCCATGGATTTTAGCAGTCTTTTAGGTCAGATGGCTGAGGCAAACTCCATGTGTGCCTACTTCCCAGGCCAGGGCGAATTTTTCAGTTTCCATTATTATTACCTGAGTTCGCAAAAGGGTTGCTTGAAATGAGGTTGCACTGCAAAAACTGAAAGGGGACTTGGCATGGTAGAATTACATAAATAGCAAAGTGCAATTATAAACAGGTCTTGTTTAATATGAAGAGCATCTAGTTCCAGGAAAAGCAAAGCTATCAGGAGTAGTTGTGTCAGAGCTGGAAAACACTTCACAAAGACAGCTTTCATTTCTATATGCTCTAAAGTATGCAGTAATCGTGGTCTAATTACCTCACTGCAGCCAGAAAGCAATATGGGATATTGCGGGGGTGTGGGAAAGAGCATAATAATGCTACAATTAAGCTGTAATCTTTGGCATGGTCACTCAGCAGATAAAGCTTTTCTGCTGTTGCATTCGAGACAGTCATTATTTGGCTGCTAAAGCCTGGGGAAAATATGTGGTGCTGTTCCTAGGAACTGTTGCACAGAGGCTTCATTATGGGTTTCTTCCTCAGCAGCTGGCCAAGCCCAGCCGGTGTTCTGCATTTGAGAGCTGGGGCCTCAGCACTCCCCTTGTCCCTGTTTGTGCTTGGGGAGGTTTGTACCGCTGGTAACAGGATGGGGGGAATCCTATTAGCCACTGTGGAATGAATTTATGAGCTTTAAGTTATTGGTTAAAAACCTGTTTGCTCAGGGCCTGATTTATAATGGAGGCTGCCTTTGGCAGAGATCTGTGAGTGTATGGTTTATACACAGAAAGACCTTGTGAATGTGGGAAATAAATGTGATAGCTCTGTGACAAGTTAGGTGCATAATTATGCATGTGTATTAAGCCCAGGATGCAGACTGTGTTTCACAGGGACATAATCACATTCACATGCAATTATGCTTACCTTCCTTTGAAAATCTAGTTTTACAGCCTGCTAGAAAACCTTGCTAGTGACATCTCTTATTTTCTGAAACTCTCCACCATTTTAAGAAAACTGTTCCACTGTCTTGAAGTGAGCTCTTGAATTCATATGCTTAATTGTTCATACAACTTTTCTGATTCTTTCCGCTTTCCCAAATTTCTTCCTTTCCGAGGAGAGGCATCCTGCACTGCAGGCTTGTGCGGACTTGCTCAAATTCTAGTAGGAATAGAAAGCAAAGAGTGGCAGGAGAAGTCAGGTCAAGTTTGAATACGTTAACCTTGAGGTGACATGGTCTGACGAGGCGTGAATGAGTTGCTTGGAGTATGAATTCCAATTGTGGCATAGATCAGCCTTTACTGCTGCAAGAAGCTTTTTAATTTTTCTGCAGTGCCACAGATAGATGGGTTCAGAGAGACTTGGTTTCTCTCTAAAAGATGTTAAGGCTTAGAAGGGGTTAAAAGTGACCAGTAGTTTGGGACTGTTCAGTTTTTCTTAGATCTGTTTTTGCATTATAGAGCACACACATCCTTTGATAAACCAGCCATGATTTCTGAAGAAGGAGGTACAGTGGGAAATTAGATCAGAACTTCATTATTCTGATGCTTCACAAAGCAGAAATGTGAACTATTTTGAAGGCTTATGGCGTGCACAGTCTCTGCAAGGCTCATCTGACAGCCTGCAAGAGCAGCTCAGTCCATGTCAGTAATTCCTTCCAGCATCAGGCTTTCAGGACCAGGCCTTAATTATGTGCACATCTGGTCCTCACTGCTTAGAATAAGATGTGTCTGTCTTGAACTGTTCTCGTTAAATGGGTGCTGCCCAGCCAAGCAGCTCAAAATGCAACTGCACCAGAAGAGCTTTAACCTGCTGTAGGAAAGGATTTGTCCTGATTTAGTGCAAAGGAACCCCAAAAGCAAAATGCATTACGTACTGTTTGAGAAAGGCAATCTTGGTCTTAAGGTTTGTGTAGTTGAGTGCTGGATCTTCATTTAAACAGCTAGAGGCCAAAAGAAGGCATTGCAGATGCAGGAAACAGCAATCCAACCAATTACAAATACATTTTACTACTTTTTTATAGTTTATTTGAAGAAACTTCACAATCTTGACTCCAGTGACATTGTGGTGTTAGGAGAGGTTCTGCCAGGCAGCACCTCAGTCCAAACAGCAGTCCTATCACCTATTGTCTCCAGAAGCATTAAATTGCTCTTATTCACTTAATGCCAATGTAAAGCAAGGATCGTGTTTGTATATTCAGGCTCTTCCATAGTATCATCTATTTTAATGTGGCAGTGCCTGAGAATTATCTGAAATGTCTTTTTGATAAAATTTTGACATCTTTGTATTTATTTTATTAGTTTTCATGCACACTTATTCCTATTTTGATAATGTAGTCTTTGTCACCTGTAGCAAAGGTGGTTGCCTCAGGGTGCAAACAGAACTGGGAACTGAGAGAGAAAGAGGAGCTGGAGTGGATAGAAAGTTCGATATGTCGTGTGCTGAAGTACTGAGAGAAGGGAAGGATCTCTAGCATAGGGGGGATTACGGTCCAAAGGACCCACTGTTATCAGATGCCCAGTCTGAAACACAAAAGATGTGGTTTTACCAAGTTTGAACAGCCTGAAGCATAATTTTAGCTGCAGTCAAAAGGCTCTTTCTCAAAACCAATCCCATGTACCACTCAGGAGTTAGCTCTGGTCGGGGACCACTCCTAGAAGATAATACAACCACCATTCTGTGGAGAATAAGAAAGTATAAGATTGTGGGCTTGGGCTGTACAAGACAACTATCTCCAGCATGTTTAATTTACTGCAGTGGACCCAACCTTAATGTTCAAAGCACAACTTCCACCAGTTTCTGCAGACAGGCTCCAAACAAGGACTTGCAGTAGGAGATACCTATGAAAAGTTTGACCCAAGTATTTTGCCCACACAAGAACAAATGTAGCCCTGTTGATGTCATAAAATATGTGTGTAATGCCATATCAGGTTATGCTGTCAGGAATCCCCCAGCTGTGGCAAGTTACAGAAAGGAGACACTCAGGAGCTGCCACCAGCTGCTCTGCTGTTAAAGTTTGGTTAGGCCACACAGTGGAAAAGGTCAGAAAACACATTCAATTTAAAATCAAGAGGTTTAAAGGAAGGTTGTTTGGGTGAAGGAAGGGTCCTTTAATTTCATCTTAGCACAGTTCAGCATAGTGCTACGCCTAAAGTTGTTTCAGGAGCACTAATGGCATTTTCGTGGCAGCACCATGGTATTTGCATGCAGAGAGCAGTCCTGACATGGAAGTGGTTCTGGACTGAGCAAAGTGCATCTGCCATGTCCTCCCCCTTCTCTAAATGAGATGTGTAGTTTGGTGTGAGCTTCTGTGAGTGCAGGAGTTGTGGATTGCCTGCCTTCAGATGTTTTCTTTAGGGTGGCCTTGAGGGTGTCACATACAAGGGATGTGCTCGGTCTTTGGGCACTTGGAGATACACTGTGCCTGCTGGTGCCTAAGCTGGGTCTAAAGTTGCAGAGGAAATTTTCTGGAACAGAAGTAAGGTAAGTCCTCAGGTCTCCAGTAGGATGCTGTCTTCAGAGAGAAAGTGTGCTTTCAGGATTTGGAGGAACAGAAGAGGAAAGTCCTCTCATATTGAGAGGTGTTAGTCACATGCAGGACAAATTCTGCTGTTGCCTGTTCGTTGCAGCCCAGGTTCCTGGTCTGGTTTTGTGGTCGAATGACAGCATTTGCAGCTGGATGTCGACAAGAGGACATTTGCTTCATACTTCTCAGCCCCTGTCTCAGTTTGTCGGTCCAAATTTCTTGTACTTCCCCATTTTCTGGTTTAATGCAGCTCTCTGGGGGATTGCTACCAGAGTAAGAAAAATCTCATATAAAAATTCCAACTTTCTTTCCCACTCTTCCCTCTCCTTTTCAGGTCTGTGCTGTGGGGTGGAGGGGATCTTCCAAACCATGTCATCTCCCTGATCTGTTTTGCAGTTTAGCAGTGGATAACTGTTAGCCGGAGGGGTGGCAAGGGGAACAGAGCAGTAGGAGACTGAGCAGTTCACAAGGGAGCCCTGTAACAAAGCTCGGGGGTGAGCACATGAAGCACCTGGGCAGTGCCCCTGTTAGCCGAACACAGCCTGACAGCCCAGGACAGGGAGCCGCAATCCCCGCAGCCTCCACGAGTCTCTCCTGTCCTGTCGCGTTTGGCTTCTCACATTCAAAGGCGCTCAGTTGTCAGAACAATTTAGTCTCTTGCCTATGCTCCATCTATAATTCATTAAGAAACCCAGAGAAGTGAAGCTGTTGACATTTCCCACTCTTTTCCCTCTGGAAGGCGTGGGCTGAGTGTTGTTTGCAGCAGGACATGAATGAAACTGCTCTAAACCCAGAAGCCAAGGGGAAGGTGGTGGGAGAAATACACGCTGCCATCTCCTGCCAAGACACCGGGACATGGCATCTGCCTCTCACAAGCACATGATGTTCGTGCACCACCATAAACTCAGGCAGGACTTTGCTCAGAAAATCCTAGCCAGATCATGCACCTGAAGTGCACTGGGTCTTTTGGATGCTAGTCTTCAAAGGCGTTTGGGTCTCACTCCAAACTTTTGCAGCAGCTTCCCCACCAGTTAAAATTTACTCTTTGTGTGCTCCCCAAATTTGCAGCCTGTGTATCTGCTTCACTACAGATACAGGCTTTTTGGAACCAAAATTGCATTCTCCTCATTAAGTCAGGCTGAACTGCCTCGTCTCTGCTTTATCCCTGCAATAGCCGCAAGCAAAAATAGCACATTGTTCATCATAAAAGTGTGGGTTATGCAACAAAGTATCTGTCATTCTAAAACCACAAATATAATTGGGCATTTAAGTGCAATTTTGAGGAACGGCTACAGGCATCATTTATCATATGGGTTCCAATAATGGCAAATATTGATGTCTAAAAAGCAAGAAGTTCCCACAAGAAAAAGAAATTTTATCCAATATAGTGTAAAGATTAGTTTTCTGAACTGGTAGTGACTTTGAAATGGGAATGCAGACTATTGTTTAAATTTTGCCATAGATGAAATAACCAGGTTTCTTACCCACGTGTTCCAGTCCTGCCCCTGTTATTCTCTTTTAGAGTTCAGCATCCACAACAACTTGTGTGGAGAGTTCTGTGGAAAGGGTACAGTGAAAGAAATCTTCATCTTTAAAGGACTGTCACACAGGAAAATCATTTTCCAAACCCCATACAGTTCCACTGACCATTATTCTGTCTCAGCAATGTCTCTCTGCAAGGTTGAACTATTGGAATCTGACAGCCTTCCAAGGGTGGAGGTAGGACTGTTTTGAGCCCGACGGATGAAGGGCCCCATGTGAACTCCATCTGTAGCAGCAGAGTTTGTACTGAGCTCTGAAGCACCCTCTTAAGACCCACAAATCCCAGTCTACAAACAGAGAGATTCACCAGAGGGCAGCACAATATCACTTTCTATTGTAAAAGTAGGAGTTGAAGATTTCAGCTCTCAGAGGGCTCTTAGAAATTAGCTGCTTATTGTTCTATCATTATGATTTCAAATAAATTTCTCTTTAAAGGTAGACTCTGGAGCAGCTCCTAAATCCAAGGCATGAGGCATTGATGTTTTAGTGTTCAGGCATTCACCTAGTGGAAGCAGAGGGAGTTCAGGCAGTTGTGTTTTCAGTGTATGTCTTTGCCATGTTTCTGTCCGGGGCTGGTTGGGGCGGGTGATGGGTGCTGGTCCAGCCTCAGACATTTCAGAAAGTCTCCTGTGGTAAGGCACCAGCCTGGGTGGATATTATGTCAGCCTCATCTTTTGGGAGGCATTAAACAGAAGGAGAAAGCCCTTTGATGTCACTACATGATAAGAGTTCACAGAGGGTGAATCTAAAACCATAGAATCATGGAATGGCCTGGGTTGGAAGGGACATTAAAGATCATCCAGTTCCAACCCAGCTGCCAGGGCAGGGACACTTTTCACTAGATGAGGTTGCTCAAAGTCCCATCCACCTGGACCTGGAACACTTCCAGGGATGGGGCATCCACAGCTTCTGTGGGCAACCTGTTCCAGTACCTCACCACCCTCACAGTAAAAAATTTCTTTCTAATTTCTAATCTAAACCTACTCTCAGTTTAAAGCCACTCCCCCTTGTTCTATCACTACATGCCCTTTAAAAAAGTCCCTCACCAGTTTTCTTATAGGTCCCCGTTAGGTACTGGAAGGCTGGGATGTTTTTGTGTTATAGTTGTATTTACTTCTGGTTGTCCTGTGTGCTGAGCAGCTTCTAGGTCCTTTAGCACTTATGCCAAACTCTTGCTGTTCAAGGAGCTAAGAGGAGTCAGTAGTCACATTTTGCCTGCTCAGCTTCCTTCATTCAGGGCTTCACCTGTCATCAGTCTGTTCCTAGTTATTACTCTGTTCTGCTTGCACAGGTGTCTCCAGCAATCGCCTCCCCTGGTTCAAGTGCCACTGTGCTTTTCTGTCCTTTTCTGACCTCTTTCTCTCAACATTCAGTCAAAGCATTTCATGCTCTTTTCCTATAAATTAACTACGTCTTCTGGCCTTGGTCATTCCCTTTGCTATTTTGACTTCTGCCTGGTGGGATGCCTCATGTGTAGCATCAGTCTTGTGCTTCACTCCTGACATCACACGTTGAGGTCTTCCTTGACTGACTGTTTCTGATCTCACTGCTTTTGAAGTTCAGTCTGAACTCCATCTGCTCCAGCTCATTCCAACACTTCCTTACTCTGTACTGAAGCCTTCAAAGATGCAGCTTTTCCATGGGGCTGCTCCCCATGTATCCTTAGCTTTCCTTAGCTCAAATATTATCTTTAAATAAAGTCCTGGAGCCTTAAGAATATATTTTTAGAAAAAAAAAAAAGCTTTTTTACAGTATTAGCTTAAGTTACGTTACTTGGTCTTCTGAGAGGAGTATAGTATCATTCTTCAGAGTAGGTACAAAATTATGAACTTAGTAGCAGAAATAATTTAAATATTTTTCAAGACAGCTCTCTGTCTGCTCTAAAAGAGAATAAAAATGTGTTTCTGTTTTAAGAAAAAGATTTTTTAAATCCCTGTTCCTTTTCTTATATTTTTCTTTGCCCAATATTTGGGGAGGGGGGGGGAAGAGTTTCTTTTTTTCATTTGCGTTCTTTTTATTTCTTAGGAAAACCAAGGAAGAAAAGACAACAAAAATGCTGAAAAATACTTGGTTCGGTTTCCTTTGTTTTTACATTCCATTTTCATTTCATCATTTTTTTCCAAGGAAAAGGGAAATTTAGGAGGCTTTGAAGGCAAAAGGATTGGACAAAAGAAAGGAGAAGATTTTTTTAAGAATTTTTTTTGAGTTTTAGCAGGGCAGGAAATGTCTTTGAAAATTAACAAAAAAAATAAAGTTTAAAAGGGAAGTACTTGCTATTCAACCCTCTTAACAAGGTTTTGGAGCTAGTTAATGGGGCCAGCATAGTGTGCTTTGTAATGCTTTCTAAATGAGGACAGTCCACCACCTTTACAGAAATCCATACCAATGCACAGTGCCCTTGCATGTCATCACAGAGGTCTTTGTGGGCATTACACCAAGTTTTCTTCAGACTAAATCTGATTCAGCTTCCCTTAAGGTCTCTCCATTTCACAGTCAGTGAGATGATTATGACTCAGTGTAGGAATAACCCAACTTTGCTTTAAAATAGGGTTGAGGCAGGGCTGTATCATCTGCTGTATACATAATTTTTAGAGTGATCTGCCACTGCTTTTAAATGTTTAATTTTTAAGGCTCTGCCAAGATAACCAGAGAGGCACATTACTTGGCAGTGGTCATCCCTGAAGAGCGGTGGCTCTTGGGTGTCAGTGGTCAAGACTAACAGTAAGATGTATGTGCTCTGCCAAGGTGTGTGGCACCTATTCTTCCTGTGTATTTAGGGGTTTGGAGAAGTTACACATTGTCTGGCTTTCTTGTTACTTGCCCAAACTAAAAATATTTAATTTCCCCTTGAAGCTGGTCTTCTCAGGATCAGAAACTTTTTCCATCTTGGGTTCGTTTCTTCCCATGTCAATTTATAGCCATGCCATTATTATCTAATTAATAGAATTAAAAAAAAGAATTAAAAGAAAAAGAATTAAAAAAAAAAAACAAAAAAACAAAAAAAGCTTTTATCCACTGTGGATAAGTTAGTAAGGTTCTTCTTGAAAGGTGTTTAGAAGTCTGATCCTGCATGGTTGAAGTCAATGAGCCCATTTTATGCAGGGACAGAAATGTTACTTGTAAGAGCTACCCAGTCACATAACTTAGCTGTTAAGTGTCTTCTCTGATTCACCAGATTTCCTTTGATCTGAAGGCCTTTTTCTGGAAATAAATCTTTTTTTCTCATGAGATTTTAATAACAAAATTGTGATATGTTTTTATATACAAGTACAATATTAGTACCTAATTGAATTTATTTTTACAAAGAATGCTTCTCCTGCAAAAAAATAAATATATGTACATACATATTTCCTATACAAAAAATATATCTATGAAAATATATGCATTAAAGTAAGTCATTAGTGGCTTTAGACATTGTTCAATCTTACATTTGTGCTACTTTTTCATTCCCAAAACATACCTGCTGCTTTCTTAGCCACTGTGTTCTATTTCTTATCAATCTTGAAGTCAGGCTGAAAACCTGTAAATAGGCTTTGCATAACCTGTTCCCAAATTATGGAGAAATTGATTCCTTCAGCAGTGAGGAATTAGTAACTTCTTTTTAATTTTGTCATGTCAACAATGTATTGCATTAAAAATATGTACAGAATTTTAGAATATATTGTATACCAAAACTTATATATCATAAATAGGGTTTACCCAGGATGCTTCTCCAGGGGCTGCTGTGCTGTAGCAAAAGTTGAGTTTATTCAACTTCTGAAAAAACACCCTGTTTACTTTGCTCTGTTTTTTTCTCAGACTGAGGTGGGGAGAAGCTAAAAAAGAAAGGTCAATATTGTTACTCTCCAAACATACTATTAAGAAAATAAGCATGTCACACAGAAATAAGACTAGATCTTATCTTCTGCAAGAAAGGGTTTTGGGGTATTCCTTTCAGAGACTTACCTAGGTTGTCACTGCACTTTAAGCCTCAAATCACATGTAGGCAGGAGAGACTGAGAGGGAAGGAGGTAAACACTTGCTGCTGCTCTTTTTGGCTTGTTAACATTGCAGAAGTTGTAGCTGGTTTCGAAAGCTCACTTTTCAATGAAATTTACAAATATAACCACAAAATAGATTACTCTGTCCCTCAAAGTGAATTGATAAATCTTTTCCTGAAAATACAGGTACAGAGATGCTGTACTACCTTTTATTCATGTTGAGATTGTAGATAGGTAACAGCTTGCGTTAATATTTGACAAATCTGTTCTGTGTTGCTGTCAGAAATGTAGCTGAAAAATCTCTTTGGCTAGCTGGCTTGTACTTGAAACTGGTTTTCATAAGATCTGGATTTGAAAATCTCTCCTGCCAGACTTGTAGCTGTCAGATTCATTATCTTCAAAATTTCTCTTAACCTCTGATGGTGTTTTTCTTTTTGCAGAAACAGAAGGTGCACACAGCACAGATGTCAGCCTTCTTCAAGGAGTAACCTCTTCAACCCCAAGTGATACCAGCTCCTGCTAGTACCATGGGGCCAGAGGGTGGTTTCTTAGGCAGTGGACAGATCCACATGATCCTGTGGGGAAGTTTGGCAGCCATGACAACACTCCTGTTCCTCACCTTCCTCATCTTCCTTTGCTCCAGCTGCAATGGGTAAGGCTGCAGGGCTTAATGGTTCTTGATTCACTTTGTACATAGCTTCATGTTTAAATAGGTAGCAGGAAATACTGAGGACTTAGGCACAGAATTAAAAAAGGTACAGTTTTCAGAGCAAACCTGAGTTTGAACAGTTCTATTCATTCTAAAATGGAATTATTTTTTTCTTTTGCTGTGAAGGAAGTACACCATTGTGCTTGTTAGTAGTTTCCCCTAAGCAGAAGCCTGGAGCACAGGTGGACACTGAGTGCTAGCAGACCACACCCCTAAGCTGAAACTGAGAACATTAGGTGGGCTGAGCAGGACAAAAAAAATTATAGGTAAAAAGGAAAGGGAAGTGATCTTGTACGTCAGCTTTGCTTGGCCATTCCTGAAGTATAGAGAATTGATCCTGCCTTTCAAGCAAAAATGAGTAAGGATCAAATAGTGATACTAATTAATGTCTTATACCTTATCTTTATTTTCTTCTCTGTGAGAGGATTCAATTTCACCAATACAGGCACTACTACTGACTTTGTTTATGCACGTTTCAAGGCTCCTTCATGACAAGTAAGCTGAGCCCTGCTGACTGCACAGGGAAGCTGGGCAGCCTGCTGTCTGTCCGCGGTGCCCCTCCACAGGCCGGGCCAGCCAGACCCTTCCTTCACTGTGAGGAGTGGGGCTGCTGTGGTCCATATTGCTGTATTATGCAAGCATACCTGAATCAGCCAAGTACATGGGGGGAAAAGAAATCCAATACAGCAGCAAAATCTGCAGTTTGGATACATATGCCTATAAGGAGCATGTGCTTTCACCCCTTCAGCTTTGGGAGCATTGAGGAAACTGTGCAGCCATAAAATGCACTATATTGGCACAAGATGTGTCTACAGTGGAAGGCCCTCTTTTTCAGCAGGATTTCTCTAATACCCACCATGCAAAAAGCAGTCGTGGGCAAAAACAGGCCCCAGAAGTTGGTTGAAACCCTAAAAAGCCTGAGTTGGAACTTGTAATTTCATGTGATTCAGGAGAAACACTTTTGTAAACTGTAAGTTGATACTTCAGTAT
This sequence comes from Dryoscopus gambensis, assembly GCA_013389985.1. Taxonomy (NCBI): domain Eukaryota; kingdom Metazoa; phylum Chordata; class Aves; order Passeriformes; family Malaconotidae; genus Dryoscopus; species Dryoscopus gambensis. The sequence continues at coordinate 69,796 of WEIT01030202.1, forward strand.
CTTCTTATTGTCACAGTTTCCTGTGATATCTGTGTAAAAAATAGTAGAAATATATATTTTTAAAAATGTATTTAAAATTAGAAAGCCTATTTTAAATATTCTTTGGCCCACAGAGATTGTGTTTAGGTACTGTGTATCATCTTTAAGGCCTTTTCCAACCCGAATGATTCTCTAATTTTGTGTTTTGTTTTATAACACACTAATCCTTGAAACATCTCTAGAAAGATGAGTCAAACCACTGAGTAGTCTTTGCAGTTACAGAGATACATTGCCTGACACATTCTGGTGATGTTTTTCAATAAATTCATTTGTTGCTAGTTTGGATATAGTACCTTTTGTTTCAGGTCATTCTGTAGGGCAGGTTGCTCATGCATAAATGCAATTATGCAGAATTTCTTCCTGGCTTACTCTTCAAAAATGGATGAGGACATAGAAAACTGAATAAAATTTGCTCTTTCTAAAATATCAGAGTCAGAAAAACTTCCACAGAGGAAATTCAGCTTTTAACTTCCTCTGCTCTGCATTGGTGCAGGCTGACTTGCTGTTTTGTTATTTCCCAATTAGGTAGAATTTTAACAGTGTTCTAATATCTACAGTTCCCTGCAGACTTTAGAAGAAGCAAAAATTTCATATTGTCAATATTTTCTCACCTTTTCAATTGATTTTTCATCTAGGGGAAGGACTGACATTATTTTAAGATCATACTTAATTGCAGTATTTCTGAATAAGAGCTGTATTTCCCAAATGGTAAAAACTGGAAACGTAATCCATAATTAGATTCCTGTGAAGGACCCAGGGAAGTGGGATTCCTTTAAAAATGTAGGCCTCTGCTGCTATGACATTTTAGGCCTTTTTGAACTGCTCATGCTTATTATCAATTTGACTAGCATTTTAAGTGGAAGTTGCCTGAATTTTGTTGGCCTTTTCTAATTCCTCATGACACAGTTTAAGGGACTTCCCACAATGTGTATCTGAGAATTTCTGACATGATTAAATTGAAGATAATAATATTTTTATTATCATAGAATCATAGAACAGCCTGGGTTGGAAGGGACTTTAAAGATCATCTAGTTCCCTGTCTTGGGCAGGGACACCTTTCACTAGACCAGGTTGCTCAGAGCTCTGTCCAGCCTGGGCTTGAACACTGCCAGAGATGGGGCTTCCACAAGAGCAACTTGTTCCAGTGCCTCAGCACCCTCACAGTAAAGAATTTTTTTGTAATATTTAATCTAAACCTACTCCCTTTCAGTTTGAAGCCATTCCCCCTTGTCCTGTCTCTACATAATTATTTACATTATGTTGTAATTCTCATCAGTCACTCCTCACTGTGATCTTACACTGAGTGAGAAGAAGTGTTGGGTGTGTTTGTTGTACCTCTTCAGTTATGTTTATCACCATTCTGCCTCAATGGTGTCCTTACACAGAGGTCATACCAATTCCAGTAATAATTTTCAGTTATTCAATTTTCAGTATTATTGTGAAACATAGTTCTGTTCCCTGCAGGAGTGTAAGGTCTATTAATGATTGGCATTTGTATATTAGCATAATTTGTAGTAAAAATTCATGTGCCTTTTTCATTAAGGGAAAAGAAGGCCAAAAATCAGAATGGAGATCATGAAAATCTGATGAATGTGGTAAGTATTTGTTTCTGGCAGCTTGTGTCTGTCTTGTGGTTGGTTTGTACCAAGCTTCTTGCAAAATACCGCAGATTAGAAAATAGCTCAGGAATTTCGAGATGATTGAGCTTGGGAAACTTCAAAGGTTGCAGAACAGGAAGAGGAGGAAAACTTGTGTAGATCCTGATAATCTGCACTTTCTCAGTGCCCTTTCTGACACCACTGTACTCCAGCTCTCCTGCCTGTCCTTCACTCTGTTTGCAGCCCAAGGGCAGCGTACCCTTTGCCAGCTGCTGTCTTCTCACGGGTTAAAGTCATAGTAATGTCTGTTACCATAAAGCTTGGAAAGGACATCACTCTGGACATCTTTACATTTATTCTTTTTAACATCTGTAGACACAGGCACTTAAATCTTTGAATCTAGTTGGCATGGTTTAGCTCTCCTGCCAATAATACCTGTGAGTCAGAGCTCCGGAGATGAGAACGAAATTTGTTGCATGTGTATTCATGCGAACCTTTATTCTGATCCAGCGGTCACTGATTTGTGTTGCAGCCTTCCGACAAGGAGGTTTTCAGCCATTCCATCACAAGTTCAGCTACGGAGCCTCCCCCAAACAGTGAACAGAACGGAGCACTCAGCAACGGTGAGGGTGAGTAGTGGCAGCCCCTGCGGCTGGCATGAGCCGGTGTCACCGTTCCAGTGCCCACAGCTCCCACTTTACCTGCACCTGGTGACCCCTCAGGTTTCAGGTTTCTAGCCATCAGCTTTCCAAGCACACAGGCAAGCCATTTGTGTGAATACTCTGCGCACCTCTGCAGGTCTGACATCAGATCACACAGAACTTACAACCAAGTTAAAAAATGCCCTGAAGTCGTTTGCCTTGCTGCGAAGTCAGTGGAGATGATCATCTCGTGGAGATTCGGGTGGGTTAGGCTGCATCTCTGCTTCACTACTGGGAGTGCTCTGGCACAGGCCTACCCCCTTGCTCCCAGTCCTGCACACCAGCCAACACTGGGATGTGCTGAGGTCCTCTCTGGGTCACCAGGTCTGGGCTACCAAGCCATACCTGCAGATTGACCAGGCCATCAGGCAGAGAATGGGACATTCCCTAATCTTCATAAGCTATGGAACTGGGATAAAACCAGAAGATGAAGTTGCACCTTAGAGCTTCAGAAGTGCTCCAGGAGGCTGTGGAAATATTTCAGGTCCTCCTTCAGGATTTACAGCTTTGGATCACAATCCTTTGCTGTGCTGTCACTTACATTTTTATATTTTAGAAAACAGGCAACATAAATAGGATTCTTTTTTTTTTTTTTTTCTGTAGTCTTTGCTTTGCTGAACACTCAAAATTATTCACCCTGAAGTATCTCTGGAAAATATTTTGCTCAGCTGCACCTAAAAATAAACTCACTCTCAGCTCAGAGCCACTGGGAGCCAACTGTTGTCTTCACACTAACACCAACACCAGGGGCTGCACTCCAACTTTCAGCTCTCTCCTCGTCTCCTGCAACCAGAGGCTAAGCTATTCAGACTTCACCCCTTAGAGACAAGTATCCAAAGTAATTTTTAAACAGCAGCTAATTGCTGCTCCCATCCACTGGCTTGCTTTGAATGTAGGTGTGTGGTTCCCTGAGGGACTTGATGTGCAGAGCAAAGCCCTGCAGAATGGAAGTATTTCTCTCTGCCATGAGTCACCACATTTGCAGCTGTCAGAGCTGCTGCTAAAAGGTGTGCTGTCAACCAGCAGACAGTTTTCAGACTGTCTGATATTATATTCGGCTTACACTCTGCATAACAGCCCGTCTGAATAACAGGAACCCCTGTGCTTTAATTTCTTACTCACACTTTATGCACTTTTTGTTAATAGTTCTTTTGATGACTGTTTCTGCTAGCTTTTTTGAGCAGGGGCAGGGCTATGGAAGCAGAACCATCAAATGCTGTGTTTTTTTTCCTTTACCCAACCTGCCAGCATTGTCTTATCTATGCCAACCCTTCAGCTACACCAACCCCTTATGTGCTACTACGCATAACCGCAGAAGCACAGAAACTTGAGCTCTCACTGGTTTTGTTTATCCCCTCCAGGCTGAATGGGGTATGTGTTCCCTGGGTTCTGTAAAGGTGCTCAAGCCAGCACAGAAATCCCTAGAATCAAGGACCAGAAAGGGAAAACTCGCATCTCCCATTCAGACGGTGCTTACCATCTTACATCTCCAGTTCTGTCCTGAGTGTTGCAGTCAGGGTATGGCTCCCTGCAGGTACTGACTGCGTCTGCATGCCCTGAACACAAGAGAAAGCAATGTCCATGGCAACCACCAAATCAAGGGCATTGATTGCTTTGGCAACACTTTTGTCACCATGTCAAACACACTGAAGGACACAGAAGAATGGGTTATTTTTGTTGAGATGGTGCCATAGGAACTGTACTAAGAGAAGTAAAGCTGTTCAGAAGTGATTTTTTAAAGAAATAGCATGAGATAAAGTTACATACCATGCACTACCTGAAACATGCTTGTATATCCCCATGAATGCATGCAAATGTCACACATGTGGTGTAAGATGAGAAGCCCCATAAATTTCAGTCCTTAATACCCTCTAGTGACAGTGACATGTGGCCTGCTTCTGGGACCTAAAACAACATGTTCTGCCTAACACTACCTTCTGAAGTCTAGTCTTCTCTCTTGTGCATATGGCCAGCTCGTTAGTAGGTTGTCAACCTACATTATGTGCTGCGAGACTAAGAGAAGTATGGCACAGCCTTCGGTGGGGAGCTTCTGGTGTAGCATGCAGAGAGGGCTGAGCAAAGTGCAGTTCCAATGAGAATTTGGCCAGCATGTTAAACAAGCTGAGGGATGGTAGGGAGGAAGTAGGAATGCTTTCCTTTTGATTCCAGAGAATGAGGAAATGCAAAGAGGAAAATCTAACAAGGATTTTTTTAAGGCACTTGGTTTGAGGCCTCCCACCTGTTTCCCATCTGAGACTACTGAGCACTCTGCAATCATTCAGTGAAACTGAGTACAAGGCAGCTGAATATCCATGCACAGCTACCCTCCCATCCCATTCTGACAGTGAATGCTGTTAACCATATAATGTGATTTGGGGGTGTACAGATTATTTTAGATGTTGTGAGAAAGATATTTTAACAGTAGAGTGCAGAAATGTCTGTAACTGAAACCTTTTGATAAGCAAAAAGCATACTGATCACTAGGCATTTCCAAGCACTGGTATAATTTATCCTTTCCAGCATGTCACAAAAACAAAGTGATTCAGAGAGTACCAAATCACACCTTTTAGTTATGCATTTGTTTGTAATACTTCTCTGTAATTTTCTTTAGTTCTTTCTGAGGACAGTACAGCTGCCTGTATCCAGCCTTATGAAGAAGTACAGACATCTGATCTACTAGATCAACAGGATAGTCTTGGAAAGTCTATAAAATGTCACCAGAGCCGGGAACTACCCAGTATTCCCCCTAACAACCCCATGGAAACTATCATCTCATCTAGAAATGCAGAAAATGATCAAGGTCTTGGAATGGAAGGGCCTTATGAAGTCTTGAAAGACAGCTCCTCTCAGGAGAACATAGTTGAAGACTGCTTGTATGAAACTGTGAAGGAAATCAAAGATGTTGGAGCAGTCGTCAGCATGGAAGGGAACTCTAACAGCAAATCAAAGGCTTCACTGACAGTTTCTGAAGGTCAGAATCAGATTCCTGAGTGCAGAATTGAGTCAGCAGAATATGCATCTGTTGACCGAAATAAGAAGAGTCGCCAAAGTGCAAATTCAGACAGTCCTCTTGACAACATGCCAGATGTAGAAGATGAGCTTCCCCCTCCAGTACCCATGAAACTTCTTGATGAAAATGAGAATGTGCAAGAAAAAGAAGTGGAAGAAGAAGTGACAGAGGGAGCAAGTAAACCAGAAAAGGTAAATATCGCAAATATTTGTCTTCATCAAACAGCCAAATAACGATCGAGAACATATGAATGGGAGACGATTTTATTTTTCAGTAACAGAAAATAACAAGAAAAAAACCCCACTCAAGATGAAGCACAACTGTAAATGGAAATATGGTAATGTACAGTATAGTCTTTGCATTTGGGGCATATGCTCATTCTGTTGCAGCCTATATTTTTGATTGTTGCAGTTATGCACTACCTAAGGCTTTCCCCAGATATTATCCAGGAATTGCACAGGAGGCCTCTGCTTCTTTGTTTGATGTTATTATACTTGTGGAAGCTAGTACAAGGGGTGTCCAGTATCTCTGTCAGCATCTATATCTCATTCAGAAGCCCTCTCTTCTGTTTTTTTTTCTAATGAAACTTACGAAAAGGAGGGGGGGCAACCTTGGTGGATATCCTAACTTTAGATGTGCCTCCTTTGTTGGGCCACCTTGACTTAGCTGTGCAAGTGTTAGGCACCGGCTCAAAGTGACTCACCGTGCCTTTTGCTGTAGGAGAGAGGGATAGAAAGAGAGAGAGATTGCAGCTGTACGCTTTTATATTTGTCAAATTCTGTGTGTCACATATAGACAGAGTAAGGAATTTCTAAGTGCTGAAACCACAGCCAAAGGTTAAGTTTTCTCAGCAGCCTATGCTTCCTCCCTAGGAACGACTTCTGGTGAATTCATTGAAAAATAGAATTACGACATTTTCAACAGTTTATTTTCCCATTCGTCGTTTTTTATCAGAAGTCATTTTAAGATCATACTAGAGAATTTTCATAAACTGTTACATTTGTGTTTTCCAGAATGTTTAGATACCTTTTTATTAATTGTGAGTGAAAGAACTGTAGGTTTAGCAGATTTTTGGTGTCTGAGTCATCAAATAATATTAGGTAGGTATTGATGAAAATTTAAAAAAAATTCTCAAGATGCAATTTGACTTTTTAATGACAACATTTACCTGAAAAATCACAGCAGAGCTGAGGTATTGTTACTTGTTTCTGGTTGTTCTTGTATTTGAAGAATTTCAGTAATCCAGGAAGAAGGCAGAAGAATCTCTTGTTAAATAAATAACTAACCATGTAACTTGTAAAGCACAACAGAGTCCAAATGAATAAAATGAAGACTAGTCATAATATAAAAATTGTTTAGCTGAACTCTTCAGTGCACATTTTCACAAATAATGATCTTGTTAAGTAAAAAATTAAGATGTGATTGTCAACAATAATCCAGCAACACTCCCCTCTCCCACATTCAGGCCATAAGTAATTTCTAATTAAACTTTTAGATAAACAGCTTTGTGTAAGAGTGACATTTTTCCTACCAGGTGTGAAAAGCCTAGCGGAAAGTAATTGTATTTCCCAGGCCCCGATACAAAGGAAAAGCCTGTGCAGCTCTGTAGCTCCCCAGCACACCGTATATGCAGTGTCAGTAACTGCAAGGAGTGGGAATTGATTAAAATGGTTCAGGTTTTGAAGGATTAATCAGGAGATGACACATGCAGTCCCCTAAGTGCCAGAAAAAAGGTGTTTGTCTAATTAAAATTTATTCGGAGCTGAAGCCACCCCGAGTTAAATCTTCAGCAGCATCAGATCGTTCCCGTGCTCGCTGCCGGGTACATGCATTATGCATCGAGGCGTGCGCCTGTCCTGTCCTTGAGAGCTACAGCTGCAGCAGAGTTGGGGATGGTAATTGATGGAATATATAAATGTCATTATTGTTGGCATTGTGGGATTGTTTTTCTGTTGTGATGATGATAATTTTTCGCATTATTTTGCTGCTTCAAGCAACGCAGAGCAATCCCTGTGTTTTTCAGTGTGGCAAGATGTTTATGGAAATATTTGTTACATTGATAACTCTTTTAGTTAGACCCCATAGGTGTTTCTGGTTTTGCTCCCTCTCCTGTGAGTCTACTTAGCTGCTTTGTTTAGCATGACATCTGTATCCCAAACTCTTCAACCTTCTGCCCTGATCCTGATGAAGACAGAGGCTGTCTGTAAGTCATGCAAGTCTCCTTCACTACAATGAGAGCACAAAGGAGGGACAGGCAGGGAGGCCACCTGTGTAACCAAGGCTTGTACCTGCCAGCTGAGAGAATAGACTGTGTCCATGGTGTTTCAGTCTCACCATCTAAAATTTAGAGTGCAGCCCATGGGTGATCCCCAGCCCATGCTAGTTCCTCAAGCACACAAATCTGGGAGAGAACTAGGTGGACTAAGCCAGAGACCATTCCCATATATAACAGCATGAAAAGGACAAAGCATCCTTTTAAGAGTTGGGTGTGCAATTAATGGGTGAAAAATTACCTAAACTGGTTATTGGCTGTAACTCAGCCAAATCCTTTGGAAGGACTTGGTGAAGAAAGACACCTTTAATAGCATGAGCCTGTAAGAGTACAGATGTCTATCACCTGCAAAAACTTGAGCATAATTCTTCTAATAATACTGGGAAAGCAGAATAGATTTTCCGTAGTTCTTTCTTTTATTTAAAAAGGAAGTATGGATCTCCTTTTTCACCCAGGTCTTTCCAGAGTGAGCACTGGTAGAATGCTCTCTGTGTGTCAGTCTGGCTGCTGCCATCTGATTTCAGCCTTGCACAGCCTGAGGATGGGCAAAGCATCTCTTACAAATGCACCAGAGGAGAATGTTCTTCTTGTTCTAGTGCCCAAGTCAGGCAGCAGCTGAGCCAAAGAGCAAAAAATCAAGTGCTGTCGAGGAACAAAAGGAAAGTGGAAGGCAAATAAGGACACATGTTGTTTGTGTTGCTGCTGTTGAGGTTTCAGCATAGTTTATAATGTTGTACAGAATGTTTAGGAGCAAATGGGATTTTTTTAAGTTTCCAAGATAACAATATCCTCCAAAACCGATGTGTCACAAGCCTCACATTTAGAAGAAAGAATGCTCTATCCAAGGGAACAGCATAGGATGGCAAACACCCTGGGGTCTTTATCAGTACTTGAGTGGGAAACTGTAGAAGGGGCCCTGACACATGGGGCTTATAGACACACTGATGACAGAAAAATCACTGAAGAATTTTATGAGCACGTGCTTGTTTTAATGTGTGAGGATGAAATTAGTAGCTTACTCCCCAGCACAAAAAATAATGGTGCAGATAGCAAAGAGTAAACTAAGTTGCTGTAGTGAAGCAGATCAGGGCCGAAATATATTTGAATTTTCCCTTTTTTTTTTTTTAAGAGTAAACAAACCACAGGTTAAAGAGCACTGTTCTCCAGTCAGGGAGAAAGAAGCGAGGGAGTTTGTCAGTGTGAGGGAAGCTCTTCGGGAGCAGCAGGCAGAACTTTAGTGTGCTTTGGGCCAGGCTCTTTCAGAAGTGCCCAGGAACCTGAAGTTTGGTATTTACCAGAAGTGAAAACAACAAGAAAATGGAAGGAGGAAAGAATCTAACATAATGGGCTTCTGTGAAAAATAATAAAAAAAAAAGAAAACAAGTTCTGTGTGCCTGCAAGTGGTATTTTATTGACTGTGCTAAAAATAGCTCTAGTCCTCCATGCTGGCTTGCACTGGGGGTGGTCTGAAGTATTTTAGTTGGAGAAGTTGTGTGAAAGTCCAAAATAAGGCCTTTTACAGTGCTGGAAGGCTCCCTCTGAATCACTGTGGAGCAGGAGTCCAGGGACTAGCCCCAGGGAGGAGGCGTCCCACAGCTGCTGTGTAGCAGCAGGCTCTTTGTTGTTGTAAAGGTCCGAAGGCATTTTTCGTAAGAGCAAAATGCTTTTCCCCCAATGTTTCATGACCTGTCTTACACAGAACACTTTCGATGCTTGAAATTAGACTTGATACCAAACCAAGCCCTCCATCCTTCAGTAACTCTGCTGTGTGACCTGGCTCCAGCTAAGGATGGGCTGCAGCACGTCTCAGTGGTTGTGAGGCTGGGCTGCTGAGCACCTCTGCACAAGGGCTGCATTCCAGGGCGGGGGAGGACACAGCTTTCCTGGGCAGCACTTCCAGGATCTACAGAATGAAGGATAATAATCATCAGGAAGTTGTCAGCTGAGAATTGTTCGTCATCTAAAAGCGTGTCTGAAAATCCTGTGAAAGGGCAACTGGTGTATCGCAACAGCTGAGTTCTAATTGTTCAGAAGCCTCTGTGGATGCTTCATAAGAAGCGTAAAGGCAGGGATACAGTGGTGCAGAGTTTGTTTTAACCATTACATTATTTTTACCCTTTCCAGGTCAGGACAAGAGCAGATACATTAAAAAGCTTTACTAACCTCAGGGTGGTTATCTCCAGAAAAGTACTCTGAATACTGGGGATATTAGCTATGGATAATGGAACTTAAGAGCAAATGACCATAAAATATAATGTATTGATTCTAATGGGAGGGTTTTGTTATAGATTTCACACTGTTGATGGGTAATGAGCCTTTTATTTTCTTTCTTTCTTCCTTTTTTACAGAGGCTAAGTTCAGTGTCTTACAAGTCTCGAGAGGAAGATCCATCTCTTACAGAAGATGAGGTAGATTTGTTGCATGAAATTCAGTAACTAACTAGAGACCAATTTTTAGGCAGAAATTAGCATAAGCTCTGCATGATTAATTAAGCAGAATCTAAGAAAGGTGAAACTTGTGTGAAGGGAAAATGAAAGCTCAAGATTCTCTGTACAGTTTCTATTGCCACATTCCTAAAATCAGAAGCACTCTAACATATGGCTGTATCAGGCCCATAGGTTAAAAATGGTGTCAGAAAATAACAGGAGGCCACAATTAGCTGACTGTTAGGGTAATTTCTTGATTTGGATGACAGGACCTTCTCAAGAGGAATAGCCAGCAGCCTTCTGAAACATATGCTCCACCCTCCCCATGCAAAGTGTTTGGGGCTCTGGGAAGTAAACTGAAGCACAGTAAGAGCACTGGAACATAAACTGTTCTTTAAAATGTCTGTTGGTCAGATGAATGGAGGAGAGTTAAACAAAGAGAAAAGTTAAACATAAATAAGGCTGTTTGTGATCATCTCCAGTACACCCATGCCATTTATAAATATGTTCTCTGGACATAAAAGTAAACACAAACTTGGCAATGAGCTAAGTGAGCTAATGCCTTCTTCTGGGAGAAGCTTTCTCAGACATTAATGAATAAACTGATCTTATGAACTGATTACATGAACTGGGTTCATGTAATCTAATACTGAGAAGAATTGAAGTAGAGATGAGCAGAAAAGCCATTTTTTGTTTGGTTAGCTGAAATCAGTGAAAAGTAAGAAGTATTGCCATCTCCAAGTAGATGTCCCTCTAAAACAAATAAATAAAAACCAACCCACCCCAAAAACCCCAAACCAAACAAACAAAACCCAAAAAGAACCTTAATCAACCACATAAACCCACCCACACACCCACACACAAAAAAAATCCCAGAATTATCAAAAGTGGTCTGGTTCATCTGCATGAGTCTGTGTTGCCTAATGGTAATGGACATTTTCATACCAGTCTACTCTTAATTGGATTGATACAAACCCAGAGTGGCCTTGCATGCTTGGGAAAGACTTTAAATGTAATAGAAAAGCTGTGTTGCATTGTGATATTGGGTACCAGAAAAGCAGTCCAGGGAATTTCAGCCATCTGTCCTGTGCAAGGGCTAGTGGCCATTTGGCCTGGGAGTGGGAATCAAGACTGATAACTGTGCTTGGCACCAGCCTAGGGAAAGCCCTGAGCAGAAGGACATGTGTGGATGTGGGCTTGTCTTCACCTTTTCATGAAGGGCCACTTCCATGCACTTGTTGAAGTGTACCGCCTCACCAGAGGGGATTTTTAGAGTTAGGAATGAAGCGCTGGCTCCGTTTCTGGTGTTTACAGCTGAGAGGTTTCAGTCTCCGGGCTGAAGTTCAAATAACTCAGTGCCTGAGAAGCAGCTCTTCTTTGGAGGCAGAGTGTAGTCAACAGAGAAGACCTTGCATATCAGTATTGGCACTATTTGCTGTTTTCTGGTGTAATTTATCTACAGATTTTTAATGTTGTCTTCACATGTGCTGGTGCCTATTTAGTCTTGCCTATAAACACAGTTGTAATTTTAAAAGCCCTAAGGATCAGACAGCATCCTTCTCCTACATTACAGCAGTTCAGCCTGATCCTCCCTTTGATGCCTCTCTCCCTACTGAGTCCAAATTGACTCCAGGACCATGGCAAAACTTGCAAGAGCTCCTGCTCACAAAGCCATTCTCTTTTGCCTAGGTCTAATTTTCTCGACAGGGATTTATATTCAAGGAAGTTTAACATTTATGAACTTACTTTATAAAGCATTCTTTTTTGAAAGAAAATCCACCTATAAATGCATGCCAGAAGAGGAAGGATTTGTAACAAATAATTTTTATATTTTGTCAAGGAAAAAAACACATCCTTTTAGAAAGGATATGTTTTTATCAGAAGATCCTGTCTTTTCTTAAGTAACCAACATCATTGTAGTACTAGGGTACAGACGGGTGCACAAGCTTTATGCCATGCTTCGATACTCAGCAGGTGTCTCCTTTTCCTAGATCTCAGCCATGTACTCATCAGTGAGTAAGCCAGGACAAGCCATCAAGGCACTGGATTCTCCTTACACCTGTATTCAAGAAATTGCATCTCAGAGGTCCCCGTCTATTTGCAGTGGCCTCTATGCAAGTGTGAAGGACTTTGAAAACACCCTAAATTCTACCACTGTGCCTCAGTCAGCGGACAGACCAAACGGGGAGCTGGAGCCGGACTATGAAGCTATCCAGTCAGTGAGCCAGGAGGAAGACAGGACCTTGTCCGTGCCTAACACAAACCACTCTGCTCTTTCAGGAGAGAATGACTATGAGAGCATAGGGGACTTGCAGCACCACAGGGAATTCACCAGACTTTAACTACTCTGGCAGCGGATTTCCCCACTCTTATTTTCAAGGAGAAATGAAACATGGAGAGGGAAGTGCTTTTCCTTTTGAGGAACAAAGCTAAGTATAGAACACAAGTTGTGAAGAAGCAATGTACATTTCAGCCAGGGCGTGATACCTTCTGGTTTTTCTGGGTGGTGGATCAAGGCTCATGGGAAAGGGTACGTCAGGTCAGAAAGGTGACCAGGACAACGTAAAGGTTTCTTTATTATTATTAGCTCCAAGGCAAACGTAATTTGGGAAGGAGTGCCATGCTTGTCCTCCTGATAGGATTATGTACCAAAAAAGACTGCCTTCACACAAAACTAGCTTCTCATTTTAAGAGATTATTTTATGTAATTTTCTTCAAAGTGTTTTTCAAGCATAATTTTTCATTCAAGTTTTGGCATCCGCAATGTTGAGCAAACCACGGATAATTGTACCTCAACACAGACTTACTTTGCAGGGCTGGGGAAGATGCACTCACTTCTGTGTCTTTTGGGAAGCTCTGTCCACATTCACTGCAACAAAAGTGCAAACAACAGTAGTTCACAAGGGACTGACTCCAAATGTACTTGAATTAATTCTGCTGGCTTTTTCTTTTTTCTTTTCTTTTATTTTAATGTCAAGGGCTGTAGAATGTGACTTGCAGTATTTGAGATGTATACTGGTATTTGTACGGGTTTTGTTTGATTATTTGTGAAATATCCCTTTAAAACTGCAATGGTCACCCTTAACGATCTTGCACTGTTTCCCTCAAATGGACACAAACACCTACACATACACACCCCAGACCATTGTCATGTTGCAAAAAGTTGTGCAAATGAATGCATTGGCATAATGTGCAGTCTAACCTTAGTAGTGTTGAGTAATTTTTTTGCGGGATGTTGCCCTTTTTAAAGACTTAAATATTTTAATATGTTTGTCTAGTTTCTTATATAGGAAAAAGTATGTACTGTGTTGAGTGGATAGTATTTTTATTTTTTACAACATATTTTTCATCTTCAAAGTTTTTGTAGATTAACTTACTGGGGTTTGTAACAGGAGGAATCCCATTCTTTTTTGGGGTTTTATTTGGTTTCTTTTAAAAATTCTTTTCCTATTTCAAAAGTAGATAAAATTGCTTTGGGGTTGTTCTGTTGGCTTTGCTGTCTCCTTGAGCAGGGATATGGAACATGCCTTGCTGTTTTCAAGCTAAAACCATGGAGTCTATGTTAAAGAACACTGCCAAAGGGCAAGAAAGAGGAAAAAGAGACAGTGGGATTTAGTCAGGTATAGCCACTGGTCCTCATTGTTCTTCTGCTAAAAGGAGCAGGAGGGCAACAAAGACCTTCTTGGGCCTCTGACAAGCAGTTTGAAAGCCACTGGCTTTTCAAAAATGCCAAGTTACTCTGTTACTGTGAAAAACAAAGTACAGTACTTGGATGAAATAAGCAGGTACTGGATTGGTACTTTTTTCTTCAAGAATAGTACAATAAATAGTAAAATGGTACAAGAATAGTCCAGCAGTAGAGAACTGGCATTGTGGGACATGCATGTGCACATATCCCCATGTATATAAGCGTACACTTGTAATTCAGACACAAATACAAGTTATAGTCCAAGCTTGGCAACATTCACATACATAGTATCTGGCATGTGCTTGAAGAGCAGTTTATTTTTAATTCAAAATAAACAGTACATAAACTGAGGCTGGCTTATTCTGTAGTAAACAAAACAGGTTTACTTTCAGCTCAGTTGGTGCTGGGTTTTGATATACCAGCTTGAGCCCTTCTCGGATCCTTCATCAGTGCTCTGTATGACTTGGTACTACAAAGAGCAAACATAAATCTGGTTACACACATTCATTAGAAATAGCTTCATAAGTGAAAGAAGTGTGCTGATTTACAGGCTTCGCCTGTAAGTAGTAGAGCTCTGAAGAGCAGTGCAAGTGTGCAGGCAGCCTCTGCCCACGGGGTGGTTGAAACTTCATGGATCCTGACCTTGTGTGACAGTGCAGCACACTTGGTCTATGACTCTCTTCCTTGGAGGAGAAGCAGTTCAGACCAGTCTACATCCATCCTGTTCTTGACCGTGCTGCCATGTTTTGACAGCTGCAGCAAACCCTTTGCTTCTACTTCAGTGCTTTTTAAGGATGACTTTGGTTTTGCTTTCTGGAGTTTTTCCCTTTATAAAAGTTTTTGCTTCGGTTTCCTTGGATGTGAATTCATGAAGTTCACTTTTGACTGTTCTCTCCTTCTACTTCACCCTGTTTAAGGCCAAAGATAAGATGCACCATGTTTCAGAAGATCTGGAGAATTTCTTTAGTCTTTAGCTATGTGTTTGCTGTCTGTTCCTTGCTCAGGGGTACCAGTTTATATATGTAGTCCTCAGTCTGACTCCTGCAGCTTAGTGGCAGGCATACCTCAACTCCTGAAATTCCCAAATACATCTCAAGATGTAGTTATCCCTTTACATGGATGACGGCTTTTGGAGAAACAGCAGGAACATGAGGTTTGCCATGTTCACTAGATTCAATTTCAAGACCAATTCAAAGATAGAGATAATGTCAGTTGATAGCAAAGAACAGCACTGAACTCTTGATTGTAAAATTTTAAGGTGCAAAAGAAGAAAAGCAAACATCACTACAGAAGTGCCTCCATTGAGATCAGCAGGTCAAAGGATGGTGGAGGACTGTCCAGTCATTCTGTTGTCTTTCACAGCCAGATCAAGAACGTTAGTTTGTAGGAAGTCCTTTTGTCCTTTCTTTCCTCTATTCTGACAACTGCTCCTGAGACTGCCCAGACTCCCCTTTTTCCACAGTGAAAGAAAAATTTTCCTCCCCCTCTCATCTTTTTTTTGGTTTCTACTTTTAACCTGTCTCATACAGCCTTGCACTGGGAGCTGGTACCACATCTGCAGTCCTGTGGGAGTGGCACATTCCTTCCTGTTTAAATGTCTCTCAGGCTGGTCACAACCTTTTAATGGTCCATCAGACCTCAGTCTCATGGAGAAGCAGTTCACATTTTGGATTTCTGCTTTTGGGACATGGACCTGCCCTCAGCTTTGAGACCTACACACACTGGACTTAAGAGCTGCAAAAAAGAATTGCCCTCCTGAACAAGGATGTACGGGGGAATCCATAACTCCTCTGCAATCTCCATTATGTAGTCTAATGCTAAAGGAAAATGTTTTAGAATTCAGTCTGAGGTTGTTAAGTGAATATTTACATTTATTGACAAAGAATCAAGCTTCTGGTTTAGTTTCCTCTTCCCAGAAGTAAGATCTGTTCCTTTATGGCTGTTGTCAGTGCTTCCTTTTTATTAATGTATTCGATAGAAAGATACTTCCAGCAGTAATCCCCAAAGATATTAATCTGACTGTAAAGAGGAGGGAGTCTCTTCTACTTTTCTCTTTACTGCCTTTTTTAACTCTTTCACCATATCCCTGAATAAAATGTCAACATCCAAAATGAAGTATTTGTTACCTGGTGATGTTTTCTGGGGAAGATTTACAGTCTATTTCTTTGCCTCCTTTTTTTAGCACAACTGTATAATAAGATCTTACGTCAAATTGCCACAGTAAGGCCAAGAGAAGTAGTAATGTGTATGTAACTGCACTAGTTAAAAGATCTTTTTGATTTCCCTCTGGGAACTGGCAGAAAATAGGAAATGCAGTTCAGACATCTTTTCCATGAATTTGTGTCTCCCATGAGAGTTATTCTTACCACATACCTAAATCAGTACTAATCCAATATGTAAACCAGTCATCCTTTTCTACCATGAGTGTAGAATAACTTTCTCCGTCACAGAGAGAAATAAATTCTTTGCAGATACCTGTAGCACAGGCATGTACCTAATTACCACAGTTAGATCAGTTATAGTGCCTTTTCTACAAAGTAGCTAGTAATTCCATACTCTTTTCCATACTGTATGTGTTTAACTCAGAAGTACAAAGGGACAACCCCAATGTTTACTTGTCCCAAGTTGGAAACATCTTTATAGAGACACATTTAATGTACTGGACCTCAGTTAGCCCTACAATAGCAATAGTCACTCACAAACATCCACTAAAAAGCCCAGTAATGTAGCTATGATGACTAAGCTTTGCAATAAGAGTTATCAGTCTTCTTTTGAAGAACCTAGGTTTTACAATAGTGAGCAGTCAGGGAGGTGGTGTTCATGTCAACTGTGAACAATTAGTTGCTTCAGTCTTTCTATTAATATAAATGGCAGGCTTGCTTACATGTAGCAGGATCCATGGAGTGAGGGATGAGTAGGTGTGGGGATTCATATTCATGCATAACCCAGAGTTGGGCCATCCCCATACTTTCAACTGGCTGATAACCAGCTGCCTTGTTCTTCAAGCCTTCATCTATCGTGCCTTCAAGGAATCCATCCTGCAGGGATGCTTCTGAGCTGCATGCTTCTCCATGGCTCCCTGAACAGCTCCTGTCTGCTGTTTTGAACACAATTCCGTATACGCGGTGCTCTCTTTCAGTGGTGCTTTTATAAGATGCTGGATAAATGGTTTGCATGTGCTTTCTGAAAGCTGACGTGTAAAGCTGTGACACAGAGTGCTCTCTCTGGTGCTGTCTGCTTCCCAGAACTTAGCGTTAACTGTGCTACTCTCGTCTACAAAAGCTGACAGTGCTGCCCTGTCTCTTGTTCATCTCACTGCAGCCAGGGTGGAGTCACCGCATGTGACAGGCCTGCCTAGGCTGGGCACGGGTGTTTAAAAGCGGCCATTCAGGCCAGGGAAGCAGCTAGAGACACGACTCTCATCTGTGCACTGTGGGACTGGAAACATCACAGTCCAGCTCGAAGACTTTTTTTCTGTCTCCTCTTGTGCATATACATTTGTTTGCCATGTGACTGTAAGAAAACTGTTTCTGCAACAAACATTTTAATTTGGACCGCACTCCAATGAAGGACTTTTGTTTTTAGGCAAATAACCAGTTCTTTCAGATGAGTTTTATTTATTGAGCTTGGAGTATGCCTGAATAAGGCTTTTACGTGCCTCACAAGTAATTTGGTGCAGTAGTCTGCTGCAAAACAGAAGAATACAGAAAGATACTTAGCCTGACAGATGCTCCTTTGGTGGTGTGCTGAAGACTTTCAAGAGCAGGTCTCTTCCTGGGAGCAGGGAAAATAATTACTGTTAATATGATTTTATACCCTGGTGCTGAAGTTGGTTTGTAGCATCTCTTCTGGGATGGTGGTGGCTGAAGACATTGCCAGAGCAGATCTCAGCCTCAGAAAAGAAAATATATATAAAATATAGATCCCTTGCTAGCAAGCAACATGTGTTCAGGATTATGCTAAAGATAAATGCTGTGAATGGAACATCACAGAGCTAAAAATATAGAGTTCCCTTTCTTCAAGGAAAGGGAACTCTTCTTCTTGGTTGGGTCAGGATGAAGTATCCCAGGCTTACAAGAAGTATTAAACAAATTAATTGCCTATGTGGTGATTTTACAGGAGTGCATTAGGATATCACATACAGTAGACACTGTTATTTTCTCCTGAACAGCAGAACGATGAGAACTTACTTGTAATACAAGGTTCCCATTGATTAATTGATAAAACTTAATTTATTTGTAATCCAAAGTTCAGCAAGAGTGTCTACACAATGTAGATATATTTTAGCTCTGGCACCCCAATTTCCATAGCAAATGCACAGATTATCTTTGCATTACATACCCATTGGTCTGTACCCAGTGTATGGATAATATGAATCTTACAGTTCTGTTTTTTCAAGCTGCAAGGTTTTGTTTCTGGAGGTCTTCAGTTTTAAACTGGCCAGAAGGATAGTCACTACAAACATGACAGCAAAGTGCCTAAAAATACAGATGTTTCTGTAAAGGTAAACATGCTCACTGTTATTGCACAGCCACTTGGTACTCTCTTGCCATACACATTCCTAAATATTGGCTTTCATTTGTGATGTTCATTTATTGTTGTAATAGCACAGTCTGACAAGGGTTTTGTCTCTGCAAATTCATTGGCTAATTTCAACTAGCATGTGTTTGTACAGAAAATACAAAATGAAATTTTGTTTCCTTTAGAAAGCATCCCTGTTATTTCTTCTAGTTTATGATAATGCAACAATTGGCTTAGATTATTTATAAAGTATGTAAGTATCACTTGACTTCAAAATGCTTCATTTGAGATTTCAGAATGCCTCCTGTTCACTACAAGACAATATAACCAACTCTTGTCTTTTTAATCTTGTTATATTGGGGAGAGGGTCTTAAACCTTACAAATCATATTACTAAAAAAAAAAGAGACAGTGCTGATGTTTTCAATTCCTAATGTCTACAAAGAGAACAATTTTAACTCATATTTTAACTTTCAGCACAGGTTGGATTTGGACTACCCTCTTATTTATGGAACTGCTCTTCCCCACCATGTTCAGCTGTCACCATCTGAGTATCTCTTTTGTCCTTAGTGAAATATGACAGTTGTACAGTGGGCACAGAAACTGCATCACATAACACTTCTGAATGGGACCTTTTAAATGTGCCTGTGAGATTTAGGAGCCTGGACTTCATTCAGATGTTTTGGGGTAATCACGTGCTGTCTGGAGGACATCTGTGGAGGTCTTCGCTTTCTTTCAAGGCAAGAAATTCTGTAGCTTTCAAGCACTCACGTGACATTCAAAGACACATATAAGAGGTGAATTGTCAAAATGTTTAAATGTATTAAGGAAACATCTAAGAGCACAAGAACCTTCTGTCTCACATGTCTGAGGATACTGGAATTTGCTCTTTATATCTGAGACTGAGAAAGGTCACATAACCAGTGTCCTCAGAATATCCTACCAGCAGACAGGTCTTTGAATGAGCCACTGAGGTGGCTCCTGAGTTTCTGCATGTACTACCTTCATGATTTCCAGCAGGTCCTCATCTCATCTCATCTCATCTCATCTCATCTCATCTCATCTCATCTCATCTCATCTCATCTCATCTCATCTCATCTCATCTCTCATCTCAATCTCATCTCATCGGCTATGACTACTTAGGAATGGCCCTTTGCTTCACAGTCCCAACCCCTTTAACTTAAAGGGGATGTGACCTGCTTCTCCTCAGTCTGACTGGTCTTTCTAGATGAAAGTGTGCTAAGAGCCCACCTTTAGACCCAGAAAAGAGCATTCACTGTCAGGGCAAGACAGGTACAGCCCACTGCACCAGCTAGGAAGAAAGGGGTAAAGGATCAATAGCTAAGTTTCATTTGCACTTCCCCCATCTCACAGACGACCTGTTATGAAAGATTTTTGAAGTAGAAAAGGTTACAGTAAATGAACAAGTTGCTGAGAATCTCACAGGAGATGGATACCATTGTTTAGTCTCCTCAGTATTCCCTATACACAGAGAGGGGAGGGCAAGTCATCTCCACCCAACCATGATGCAGTTGGATTATCTTTTATCAAGCCTCTGTATCAACAGAACTGAAATTAATAAATAAATTCTAAATAAATGTTTTTGTTCAATTATAAACCCAACATGGACAAATGTAAATGCACTAAAGTAAGTACCATGTATAGATCTGGACTTGCATGATGGGTTTTAGCATCATAGGGGTTTTAGCAAAAAACAAAACCAAAACTCAAACAAACAAAAAAAACCCCCAACTCTAACTGGATTATTTTATTTAAATAGAATTCTTTGCATGAGCCAAGGCTGCAGGATTGGGCCCTAAGAGTTTAGAAGTTTGGTTTAGTGATAGGTGCTCTAGTTTGTATTTTCAGTGAAATGTATTTTCTTTCTTTTATATTAGTGAATTGATCTGACTTCCATAAGAACAACAAAAAATAGTCAGTTATATGGATAATTATGTCTAATGGCTAATTATTAAAATCATGCTTCAGTAAGAGTCACTTAAAATTGGGTGCTATATGAACTTCAGCATAAAATTGCTTTACATATGGAACACTGCATACTAAGAACATAGTGGATACTAATTTGTAAATACAGACACTTTTGTTTATTTTATCCGTTGTTTTATAATGGAAAAAATATGTATTACTGCAATATCTCCAAGCAAAGTTCTCTTACATAGTGTTCTAGCAACAAAAAGTGTTGTCTGGACAACTATTTGAATCTCTGATCACTGACACAGAACCGCAAAATATCCTCAAACCAGTATGAGCTTGTGAAAAGAGAGGCTTAGAACTGTCCCCACTATCTTAGAGTGGATACAGTTAAATACACTGTGAAGTTAGATCTGTAGGCAGCGAGAGCAGCTCAGTGATTCAATGACTGTGCCATATACACCTGAAGTCAATGCATGCAGACTTCTGAGATGGCATTAGCTAAGGCTTGTTTGCTACATGAAGGGTTATTTGGCTTGCTACCTGTTTGAAATCAATATACTTTTATCAATACCACTGCAAACACTGAAATACTCTAGTTTTGCAGAATGTATATTCCATAAGTTGTAGTTCAACTGTAATTACAGGGCTTATCCTACTGTTAGAACAGTTCAGATCCAATACCAAATTGCATTTTGTAAATTAACAAATGCCATTAAATTCCTCTCAACATTTTGTAATGGTATACACAACTTGATGCCATTTAGTCATACCTTTGTTCCAAGAATCTTCATCAGATGTTTCTATAGCCAATTCAGCTTTTGGCTGCTGAAAGCACAGTAGGCAATTATGGTTATTTACTGTAAATGTAGACAAGTTTATGTAAATATTTCTGGGGGGAAAATGCTACATGAACATATGAAGCAGTTATCTAAAAGTAAGAACATAGGTCAATAGTGAAAAATACAGGTTTTATTTATGTACAGTAGTATCCTAATATTTACTTGTTTATATGCAGAAAAAAATCATAAGATTCTGTACTGTATTCTCTGAAAGCATTTAAAAGAGGCTCTGCCATTTTCTCTGGTTATTATATTTGCAAATAATTCTTGAATTTATTGGAAATCCATGTAAATGATGTCCAATGGGAAACATGTTACACTGCAATGAAATTAATTTAATTCAAAAATCCTGGCAAAATTCATTGGATTTAAATATATATATAAATTCAATAGCCAGACAGAATAAACCACAATAAATAAGCTTTGTCTTTTGTTTTAGTGGTTGGTTGCTTGCTTGCTTGCTTGGTTAGTTGGTTGGTTGATTTTTACCTGTGCCTCTTTTGTTGTTTTCTTAACAAATATACTATTCAGTCCTTGCAGTCACTTCATCCTGCAGATCTTAAAACCTGCATCATTTTATGGAATTTTGTTAGTTCTGGGCATTTTGTGCTGATTTCATTATCTGACAAGAACTACTAAGACTTCTTTGTGATATAGCACCTTACTCCTCCCAAAGCCACAATCCTGTCAAGATTCAAGCATGCACACAACAGCACCAATTTAAAATTGTCTCTGACTAAAGCAGGGGCTCCCATGGATGTAGCGGCACTATACTCTTTAATGCAGGTAAGAGTACTGGGTTTGAGCCTTTGAAAGTTGTGCAGCTTTCAGCATTTTTAAAGTTGCAATTACCAGCCCTATGGATTATCCTCTGAAACTGCCATGGCATTTGATTCCTTTTCCTTTGTTAAAGATGCTCTCTAGGCAATGTTCCCCATCCATTTGCTGCACTGCTCTGTCAGTAGCAAGACTCTCATTTGTGTAGAAATACTTTTAAGAGCCTTTTAAGAAGCCTTTCAGGAGGCAGGTGACTTAGGACCACTGCTGAATATGTAACGCAGACTCTGCATGTAAGTCTAACACAAAGAAATGTCATCTTTTAAGCATGTCACCAGAACAAGGCTCCTTTGTACACTAGAGCATGAGGCTAAAATAGTACCTAACCTTTTGCAGCTTGCATTCTCCATGACTTGCACCTTCCTCCTCATTTTCTTTAATTACAGATAGGAAAAGAGCAGCTATACCCATTTAATACTAAGTAGTTGCTGAGGAACAGGTTCCTGGAAAATTCACAGTGCAGACAGGGATTAGTTATGCCAAGCTGGGAGGCTGAAGAAATTACACAGAGACAGACAAGTAGTATCTGTTCACTGTCAAAGTGATGGCTCTTTAATGTTTAATCTAGGTAAGTATATTTTAATACTCAAAAGATACAAGCTTATAGGAAAAATTGAGATTTTGTAAAAATAAGGAATATTTCATGTGCAAAATCATTCAGGATCTGATAAGTGTAAAAGAAGATTGCTTTTTACTGAACATTTGTTCATGGGCCAAGAACCTGCAAAATATGCAATTTGATACAAATGTTTTATTAAGTAACTGCTGAATATTATCCAATATGGGCTGTTCTTCTGAAAAAAATGCATGCAGCTTTTTTATCAAGAGAACTGTTTCACAGATTTTTTTTTTTCGATTCTTCATTCTGAACAGTTGCTATGAGCCATAAAATAGCTCTATTACTATGGTTAGTTTCAGGATTGAGGCCAGCCACACAGAACTATAAATGTGGCTGGTTGAAATATTGAACAATTTGCCCAGGTTCTGGCTAATCGTTTAGCTGAATGCACACACTTGGGAACGAAGTGCGAGCATCTTTGTTCTCCATGAGCTTTGAGATCACTTAAAAGTAAAGCTTTAACCTAACGGGAGCTCGGTGTGGAATCAGGAGTATACTGCAGTGACACCTGGTGTTTAAAATAGAATTAGTCCCTCTGAAGTGTGGCTGACGATTGACTTTTAATTGGGTACATATTCACTCAAAGACTCACAGTTCATCCTGTGTTCACGGAGCATAGCATTATATTGAACTAGAAAGCATTGGAGCTAAAGAGTGGCTTGACATTGCTTCGTAGAAAATGTGTCTGACAGATTTGTTTCAAAAGCCCCAAATTGCAGTGACATGATCTTTCTAGCACTGTAGCTGGCAAGATACTTTAGCACTACTTCTTCTCAGTTGGCTATTACATAAATGAGATTGACCTTTCGTATAACTCACACAACTGGAATTTCTGTGCAGCCTTTGTGGAAGGACTGATAGGCAAGAACAGAGAACTGTCAGTTCAGGCAGAAAACAGGGATCCTGTGTGTGTTGTGGTGTTAGAAAGCATATTAGAGCTACAATAGATTCTTCTGAAACCGTTCCTGCTAAAGAGCTTATTGACCAAAGTAGTCAAGATCTGCATATTTACAGATGTGACTGAAATGGCATGCAAATCCCATCATCAGTTAATGTAATTATGGATTATTAGGATAATATGAGATAATAACAAGGATCATTATTATTAAGGATTTCAGTTTGCCACAAGATGAAATAAAAATAAGAAAATCTGGTAGCAATATCTAATTTGGACTGATGAACCATTTCTGTTATGCAAAAGGTTTGTGTCACCTATTTTGAAAACCACATACATACTCCACATTTATGTAGTTAATCCTTAAAATCTGGCAAGGACAAAACTCTAAGGCTAGCATTGTTTTTCCTTTATGTCACAAAATTCTGTTAAGGGGTTGGCTAAGCTACAAGAGTCAGATTATCCTAAAAGTCACTGGTTTTTTCTTTCCCTAATTTTTTGGGAAAATTACAGGAGCCTGTAAAAACAAACAAATAAGCGCAAACCTGAACTTTTTAAGGCTGCACTTATTTTGCATGTCAACCAGCAGACAGCCAAACCTTGTCCAGCAGATACTTGAAGGTTGGAACTCAAACTAGCTTTCAGAGGTCTTTCTACTTTCTCACCTGCATCTTATTTTCAGTAGCAAAGTACAAAGAAAAAAAAAAAGGCATTTGGGCAAAATGAAGTCTGGATGGGTTCTGAGGGAAGCAAACAGCTGCTCCTCCAAGTAATATAATGAATCTTGCAAGCTAGCAGCAGAACCAGCATTGTGCTGTTTCTAGGTTAGAGGGCTGAGGCTGTCACAGGCTGGAGAAGAGGGTTATCAGTAGCTTGTCTTTAAAACACATGGTTCCTTGGATACTCCTTCAAGTTATTTTGGAAGATAAGAGTGACATTTGCTTTTCCCCAGTTTTCATGTGCCTCTCCAAGTCATCATGATCATTCAAAGATAATCAAAATGCAATGACATGAGCCAGCTCCCTCAGCATTTTTGGGTGCATCCCACTGGGGTCCATGTCCAGTTTGCTAAAGTATTCTGTAGCCTGATCCTCCTCCACCACAGGTATGTGTTCCTTGCTGCAGACTTTCCCTTTGTCTCCAGGTCCTTGGATTGCTGAAGGCAGGTTTTCCTGGTAGAGACTGAGGTGAAGAAGCCATTCAGTACCTCAGCCTTTTCTATGTCCTCTCTCACCAGGGCCCCTGCCACCTTCAGCAGCAGCAGGGTCACATTTTCCCTAGTCCCCTTTTATGACTGAAATAATTACAGAAGGCCTCCTTGTTGCCTTTGACACCCCTCACCAGATTTAATTCTGGTTGGTCTTTGGCTTTCCTGTGTCTTGCATGCTTGGGTAGTGTCTCTATATTCTCCACAGGTCTCCCAGCCCTGCTTTCGCCTTCTGTATGCTTCATTTTTGTGTTTTAATTTTGCCAGGAGCTCCTTCTTCATCCATGCAGGTCTCCTGGCATTTTTGCTTGACTTCCTGCTCCTTAAGATGGACCTCTGTTGACCTTGGAGGAGGTGAAGCTTGAATATCAATCAGCTTTCTTGGATGCCTCCAGAGGCTTATGCCTTTGGACTCTTCCAAGCACATCCCATCCAGCCACCTCATTCACCAAGTAAGAGGATTTTGGTGGAAAAGTAATATTGTGACCTTATTTGCAATGACTTTAATTGCTTGATCAGGTGTGGGGCTTTTTGGCCACAGAAACTGTCTCAGTAGTTGTAAGCATAAAAAATAACAGAAAACTGTATGAAGTATGTGAAGGTATTTGTAAATCTGAGGTTTCTTTCCCTCCAGATTTTGCAGCTTAGGTAACACTTGAAGGTTGGTACATGATTGAAAGATGCTGATTGCCACTTGTCTGTGACACATCTGTAGGTGACACTATAAAGACTGATAAGTGGAAAGATAAGATGACAAGGATCCTGTCCTTCATAATTTGCAGCTAAAATACTCATTGGGCAGATGAGTTCAAAGAGATGAGTGGGAGTAAAGTCCATTCTCTGTTGTTCATTGTTGTTCAGGTTTGTCATGATACTCTAAACAATGAGATTACTTTTTTCCATGGCTCCCAGATTCCCACTAGGTCCTCCTGGGTTCATCTACAGTGCTCTCCAATACACGTGGTGTCTAGCAAGCCTCCTAGCCCAGGCACAGCCTGCTTCAGCAGCCCATGTTACCAGAATATACAGTCAGCTCTGGCACAGGGTAACATCCCCTAAGCTGCCTCAGCACAGCTCCAGCCTTGGTCCTGCGGGTGCAGCTCCAAGCCTCAGCTAATGAGCCTGCACTGAACCAAGCTGCACACGGAGCTCGGAGCTCGTGTCTCTGCACCAGCACTGTGATTTAGCCACAACCTAGGTAATTACCCCACATAAGGGAGATAAATAGGCGAGTGTATTTCTTTAACTATGTGTGTGGATGGGTGTCAAGGGCAGAGGAGGAGACAGAGAATCACAGGTTTGAGATCACATAACTTCCCTTTTCAAAGCTCTTCTTATGCACTTTTCCACTTGGAATCATACGAGCAATGGCCTATAACCAAAATTGGCCAGAAACTCAAGACAGAAAGATTTCAGGTTACTTATGGTCAGTTGTGTGGTTCACAGAAGAAGAGAGTTTGGAAGAGAGAACTCTCCCACTGGAAATGTGTGAGCTGGAGGCAATGCTACTATGAGCTGCTACAGCAAGAGGTTCTCCTTTGTGAAGAGACCATGACCTGGGGGTTATCCTGCATCTTTCAGCCACATATATGACAAAATTAAAACCAAAATTACTATATTGGTGGCTGGGGTGGCTGGACAGGCATGTTCTTAATACATTAAGTAATTTTAGGTTAATCGAAGAAAACCTCTTCAAAATACAAATTATTCCTTTTTGGACCCAAGCTGAGCAACTTTCTGTTTGCTTTCAAAAAAAAAAGCACCAAAACACTTTAACATGTACGGAGGATAGTCATGAGGCTACTACAGCCCTAGATGGTTACCACAAAGTAAGAGCTGAGTATTTGGGTCCCCTGCACCACTCATGGAGTTAGGTGACTTCAAAGGAGTCTCCAACAGGCAATGTACTAAGAACAAACTGCTTGAGGTGGTCACTGAGGAACACAGAGGACCATATTAAGGGTTTGCCCACCCAGTGTAGGATAGGCAAGTACTTTCTGGCAGTCGTCTTTCACAGATGCAAACCATTCCAGTATGTTCTGACAGCTTGTGTCTTGAAACCTGTGTGTTGGGTGAGATGACAACTACTATTTGTAGCATGAAAAAATTAGCCTGAAGAAATACTTAGCACATGTTCTCTTCTGGAGAAGTGCAATATGAACTCATTCAGAGACTAAGCAACCATGACTGCATCCATATGGGGAGCACATGTCCTTTTAGCTAAAAACATCTTTTTGTGCACCATTGCCCTCTTGGCAAATCTGCATAAATCCAATGCTTTAAAGCACGTGTCATCTCCATTATAGTATGGTGGGAAATGTAAAGTGCTGTGTACACTTTAGGCTGCATTCAGAATTGATTTAGAGGCGTGCTTGAACTCATTTGAGATTAAGATCTGGTCAGACTAGGACATCTCTCATGGATAACACTGAACTCCAGATTTCCCTCTCCTATTTCAGAAATAACAACAGAAACTACATCAAGAGACTTGTCTCCAGTGATGCACATGCAATTTTCATACTGCAGGACGAAGAAAGTTGCAGCACTGGCAGCCACACAGTGCCATCTGAAGTGTAGTTAATTCATGATTAAGGTAATTCATTTGTTCCTCTGTAAAGTACATTTGCAACAAAGGAAAAAGAATGAGAATGCTATCACATAACAAGGGATTCTTGCTATTTATTCTTCACAGACAAAGAGATAGTTTAAGGTAGATGAAAAAACTACAGGAATTTTCACCAGACAGACTTTGCCAACATCTGCCACGTTACTACACCCAGCTTGTGGATTTGACATGGAAGGCCTATCAAATAAGTGCTGTTGCATGTTTGCCTTTCCCCACCATACAGAAGAAATGTTCTCTTTTTCCTAGACAGCTGCAAGCCCTTGGCATGACTGGCTCTGAATCCATCAACAGTCTCCACAGGGTCCAAATCTTCAAATGCTCTTCTCATCCTTGTATGTAGGCTTTAGGGCCCTCTCATAGCTTTTCTCAGAGCTGTTTAATTCATGAATTGCACTCCCTGTTGGGGCAGAAATAAAAACCTTGCCATTAAGTTGCCTAATTCCCTAATTCATTTCTGTCCCTGATGAACAGATTCAGTAGCAAAAGGATGAGAGGAGAGGCAATCCCCAGAATCCATGGGCTTGGACAGCTTTATACAACATGCATCCACTTGCAGGAACAGCCACTAGTGAACAACTTCTGTTCCTGCTCATTTAACTGGGTAATATTTGTTCTGCAAGGGACATACCCCTCACTCCAGTGACCACAAAAGAAGGCATGTGTCCCAGAGACAATTTTGGACCAGCATGGCCATCCAGGAAGATTGCCAAGTGTTCTATTCCTAATGGGAAGAAGGTGGGTTCCGCAGGGTACAAGAAACTATTGTTTGTGCCTGATGGAGTGGAAGAGCCAGAAGGGGGAGAAAAACGATGGGAGACAGAATGCAGTTGGGATAATTTTCATTTCTAAGATTGCAAAGCTGAATCTATGATTAACATTTCAGTCTTGGGTTCTGGCAGATATGCAGGGCAGCAAGGATCCTCCATAGAGATGTCTCAGAGTTCCAGGAGGTTTTAAGTTCAAAACGGTGACTTCACCATTCAATAGCCCTGGCAAGCGTTAAGAGGAAAACTTTGGCATGTGTTAAGGATCTCAAAAAGAGGGGGAGGGAGACTGCTGCCAAAAGTCCTCCATTTTGAACTTAGTTTTTCTCAGAAACTCAGTTTCTATTGCTGTTCATTAAACCTGCAATTTCTATACCTGAGGAAAAAAATAGAGGCAAAAGATAGGGAGAGGATGAGGCTCCTAATTTTGAACAACTGTTCACTTCTAGCATTCCCACCCTTAGGTTTTTGACAGTATATTCTTAATTGAAATAATTACTGACTATGCTTCCCAACTTGAGTTTGGTTTAGGCAGTAACAAAGGCATTTTTGGCAATTAGGCTTAATCTAGAAACTGAAAACAAAGCTCAGTGTTTCTTAAAAACAAACAATGTTCTTACTGTTTGTTAAGGGAGGTTGGTTTTTTTTCCCCTCTGGTGCTATTTTGAGTTCTAGCATGTCTATTGTACACAGGCTGGAGCGTTCACTCTGGTTGTTTACAACAATTTCCCTTGTGTTGCCAGGCTTTTCTTCTATGAAATGTAATTTTGTAGGCAATGTACAAAACAAGCTGCAGTGTAAATAAATGGCATATGTGTGAAAAGTATTGGCTCAACACCCCTCAAATTTGTCTCTAGCCCTAAAACTGTCATGAGAGCATTAAACACTCACGACAAGTCAAAAGCACAGTAGGTATCTCCTTGGATTAAATTTTAAAGGATTGTTTCACTTGTGCAAATTTGGAACTGAAAATATTTCTCAGATTTCGGTGTCTTTAGGGTAGGCTTTGGTGGCTGCCCAGATTTCACTTTGGGTCTGCTGAGCTCACTCCAGTCACAGCTGTTGTGTTGCTACCAACGTCTGAAACCAGTGATTTTGGCACTGGAAGGAGACTTTTTTGGTTGAAGCAGCTGGAAACTTTTTATGGGGCAGCCATGTGTGGCTGGCCACATGTGGGAGCTAAGAGGTGACAGAAGCACTTTGTACCATTACATCTTCATGTTCTCCGCAAAAGGTCTATCTCCCATACTTGATGCACACCTGGGAGGCCCATATGGTCATAGAACAAAACCAACAGTTTTTTGACTCATATTAAACTTTTGTGCGAGTGGGTTAAGCAGTACAACATCTCACTGTGATGTGCCTACTGTGGAGAAACAAGCAAAAAGTGAAGCAATGGGGAGATTCCTGCAAGCCTGGGGACAGCCACTGAAATCCCCACTGATAGCTACTGTGCAGACTCATTGTCCTTTCTTGTCATAACCAGACTGGTGTAAAAGTTAGCCAAGAAACACAGCTCTTGTGAGTGGGTGTCTCATCTCTTCCACATGCTAACATACACCTTCCCAGCATTAGTGAAAAATCTGACTCAAATGCACCACCACAAGTGGACAAGAACTGTGTCACATATTTAAGAGCTAGGAAATTTGTTCCAAATCGTTATTAAAACAGAGAGAAGAAAGAAGGTATTAGCAAAGCTTCTAAATGTCTCACTAGTATGGATGGCACTAGTAAGGACTGCCCCAACCTGAGCACAAACTCAGACTTCTCTGTGAGCAGTTTCTGAATGCCCAAAAATAGTAATTGCTGGAATTACTTTCCCCTAGATCTGAAATAATTGGGCTGGCCCCAAAAATGTTTAAGTAACTCAGAAATGGTGTTTTGATAGACTGTATGATCACACAAGCCATCACAGAATGTAAGATCCCTTTCTATTTATCAGTTGCTTACAAGATGGTTAATAACACTGTCCAGTTTTCTGATGAGCTGCTGAAAAACTGTGTTTGGGACCTCTGAGAAGTGGCACTTGTAGGGCATCTTAGACTGCCTGAAGAAAGAGCTCAGCTGCACTGTGACACCGAACGTTAGAAAGAATCAGGGCTGCTGCCCATGGGATTTCCCAAATAGAACATGTACATACGCTATGTGGAACACAGGCAAAGCTTCATGGATAACTCAAATTTTCTGAAAGGCTGCAACAGACCCTGTGTTTCCTAGAGGTGTCAGAGTCATTGTGTGTGCTGAATGGCTGATCTGCCCATGTGCTGGATATAGATGAGTTTGACCAAAACAAGAGTAGTTTTGTTTTGCTCAAATTGCCATGGCCTTTAGAGTGCATGTTTGCTCATTTTAGTCCAGTTTCCTAACCAGAACTAGCCTTTCCTCTTGTGTGGAAAGCTAAGACTGGTGCTTTACTTCTAGAGAGGAGGAAACTTTCCAGGAAGGAATACAGTGAATTGCATGAGGAATCCCGTGGCCTGCCAAACTGGGGACTTCAAAGGCAAAAGAGAAATGGATTTCTCATCCTTCTCCTCCTCCTTTTTCCTTACTATTAAGTCTAAAAAGGAAAGTTAAATCATAGTGAGACATTTATTTTAAGTCTATCACTGAATCATTCTATGATTTTTCAGTTGTAAGAGCTATCCAACCAGCAGTGACACAGTAAAACAAGTTTATTTCTCTAGGTACCACTTGGTGTGGTTAAGGAATACAGTAAAACTGAGACTAATTTGCTGTGAATGCTGATGCAGTAGACCATGAGGATCTGTGTCAGTAGAAAGCTGTATGTGACACGCAGATTACAGGCTATTTTTTATTGTCAAACTCAATCCTTCATTCAAACAAATACATTGTCAGAACCCTAATTATTTCTGTTAGAAGCATTGCAGCTTGTTATAAAGGGGCATAAAGTCTTTGCAAATTCTTGATCATTGCATTACAATTCCAAACCATTTGTGAAATACACCATTTAATTTACAGCCTGTTTCTCTCTATGTGGGCTCTGATTACAGAATCACCAATCATTGTAGAGTATTAGCCCTGTGATGAACCATGCACTGGTGCTTTTTTTTCACTCTGGTCTGAAATTAATGCCATTAGTTTCTTCCTCATTATCTCCTGTTCCTCATAATTGCTGGCAGGCAAACTGGAAAATCTTGCCTTTAATTCAACCATCTTGCTCTTTTCAGCAGTGGGAGTTTTGTGCAGATACAGCAACAATCCTGGCTTCACCTGGTACTACCAAGTTTCATGGACAGGCTATAAAATTCCTCATTATCAAGCAAATGTTCTGGGCATGCACTGGAAGCTGCTTCCCTGACTCTAACTGTGAATGGAATTCAAGTTTGATCAATGGAAAAATTTCTACAGGCCTAGCGCCTGTTGGTACATGCCTACATGCAAAACTTGTGGCTTATAATTACGCTTTGAGGGAACAAACATAGCAAAACAGTAATATCTCTTTCCATTGCTGGCATCTTCAGGCCAGGCCAGAACACTGGAATCAAGGTGGCTGGGACATGATTAGAGGTCTGTGTTTTTTTACCTGCTATGGAAATGCTGACACCTGGATGATGTTTTAACTACATTTGTGCTGGAAGATATGTAAATCTGTAAAGGTGATGGGATCCCTGTGGAGCACAGCTGGAAACAGGTATGTGGAAACCCTAGGTCTGGTAAGAAGAGCTGGTGGTGGCTACCTGAGAAGCAAAGACCAGCATCACACTGCAGCAAAACGTCTACCTGAGTACAAAAACAAGAGCCAGCTTTTTAACACTTTATAATCATACCAATCCCACCACGCAAGATTTAGTACATCCCTGGGCAAGTAATGATGCAGGGTGACCTCGCATTGCTGGGTAGCAGTTCGGACACTGCCTTTAGTGGAACCTTGCCCTAGATTTAACAGCCTGAGGCCAGGTATCTTTCCTGACCAACATCATGAACAGCAGGTGGAAGTGATCAGTGGCTCACAGCTCAGGCTGATCGGGCACTTGGAGCAAGAGAAGTGACAGCAATTCTTTCAGGCATGCTGCTCCCCCTAAACACATTCTTTGTGGCTTATTGCTGTGAGTGTAGCACAGCACTGACACAGCTTTCTTGAAAGGTTTTGATGCCACCCACTTTGGTTTTGTGTTGCTGATGTCAGAGTGTGTTATGTACAGAAGCAAAGGCCCTGGCTGATCCACTGGATTCATCAGTAGAAATTTGTACTTCAGAGAACAGTACAGGCCTTTGGAATGCAGGTAAAGATACTGAGTGGGACAAATCTTCAAAGATTCACATAGAAAAAGTTTCTGAAATATTATGTATAAATTATATCCTTTTCTGTGGATGGATTGGGAGTACAACAGCCAAATGCTGAACCAGGAGCAACTTCACTGTAGAGAAACTACCACTAAGGTGTATTTGGGGTTTTTTCAGCCTTAATACTTCTCTTATCTATGTCTGTTTTAGTGGATCTGAATTTTCGGTAAACTCTGAACACTTTTGCTCTTACTCATTTAAGGAAATTGGCTCAGTAAATTTCTTTAGTTTAATAAGGAATTCACTGTGCATTTTCTGAAACCAAACCCAGCTTTGGAGATTAATTGCTGTTCTCCTGGAACAACTAAAAGAGAAGTCTACAGCTTGACCTGGCAGTCACGCAAGGCTTTTGGAAACTGTCCACTTCTGGAAAATTTAACTCAGTGTTTTTTAAAGGTTTATCACTTTCTGTCTTGTATACCAAGATAAAGTAATACTCCTTGTCTTAAGAAATTTAAAATTTGTCATTTCAGGATCCTGCTTTATCATACACGGTTTTGTTCAATGCATTGACAGAAGCAATATCACAAACATCAATGTAAGACATTGTTTAGCCACAAGGTATTTCTTAGTAACATGAATGACAATAAACCCCAAATTGCAAATAAAAGCAAAGAGGTGAAGGAGAGTTGTATTCAAGGACTAAAACCACAAACAAATGTGTTTATGTATCTCCAAGCAACAACATATGAGTAAAGAGAAGTTTTGAATTTAAACCCTTTTGAATGAAATGGAGACTCAAATAGCAATGGGAAGCAGAACTACTAAGGTATTATCCATTCAAGGGCAAGAACATGCATGAAAATGACTACTAAATCCCTTGTCACAAATGTCTTTGAGATCAGTGAGGCGGAGATATTTAGTGACTTGGCAATGTTCAAAACCCACTAATCTCCATGAGCAGACTGAGATTCAAAGCAGACCAGAGAGCAACCCTTTGTTCATCATAATAAAGAATTTGCTGTATTCAAATGAAGTCACAGCAAAGTGGATGCGTGCCAGTGCAGCACCAGTGTTCCAAGAGAAAGGCAAGCTAGAAAATTATAGACCCTTCATCTCAATGTCTGCAATTTGCAAAATAAAGGGTACAACCGAGGAGAACATTTGCAAAATGCATGTGCAAAGGACTATCATTCTCTGTAATCTACTTGTATATAACTAGCAAGGTTAGGTGGTGTCAGTTAACTAATCTCCTTTTTGAAAAAACTATGCTACACTTGAGTTACAAAAATTAAAACACTCAAAATAATAATTCACGTAGCAGGCAGTTCACCTAATGCTTTGTGGCAGAAGAGGCTAATTCTCCTCTACAATCAGTGCTGTTATTCTGTAAGAACTTGAGGAAAATGGTAATCTAGGTCCCAAGTCTCCCAAGTTTGGGTTTTGCAGACAGCTGAACTGAGCAGCACAAAGAGCAATGTGACCATGAAATAGAAACACAAAAGGAAAACAACCCAAACTTTTAACAACAGCTGTATCAAGTGTCTTCAGTACAGTTACCTGTGTCATGAGTAATTATCCCAAGCCTCTTTCACAAGGGCATCTCGTCCTCTTCTGCTCTGTCCCAGTAAGCTGTCCATGAAGAAGCATTGTGTTCAAGGAAAAATTGTGAGCAAGTAAGTGTTCGAAATAAAATTCTTGGTTTGATCAACACCTCTGCTACTATTCACTGCCTTGGGGCTAGCCTCCCAATCCTACTACTTGATTCCCCTGCCCTTCCACTCTTCTTCTGCTGTCCTTCCTCTGTGACTAGAATCATCCTCTGCCATTCCTGTTCCTTCTTTTCTGTGTTGTGCTTCCCTGAGCTGCTTCACTCTGCCTTTCTTTTCCACTTAGAGACTGTGTTTATCCAAGTAACATGTTCCAAATTACTAACTCAGACAAGGCAGTAGATGCTTCATTAAGCTCTAGCTCAAGTGAAACTCTTTTATCTTGCCATCTACACCAAACTTGTGCATTGCATTAGCACCTTTTGGCCAAATATCTTTAATACCAATAGGACAAAAAGCCTTCAGGAAGACTCGTGCTGGCTTCTCCCTCTGCTCTGCTCTTCCCTGCAGCTCCATTCCTCCCACAAAAAAAGCCTGACTTGACAGTTCATTTAAATTAAAAAAAAAAAAAGAAATTATACACAAATAAGTTTGTTTTATAAACACTTGACCCACGTATTTAAAACATGTTAGTACCCACAAGGTTTTCTTTGTTTACATAAATCATATATTAAAATACAACACATCTCTACCAAAGGAAGCCAGCAGAACAGAACACCTTAAGTGTTTCTAAACAAAACCAAATCATTTATAAACCAAAAAAATTAATTAAAAAGACTTAGAAATTCAAGCCAAAACATTACAGGTGAAAAGATAATCACAAGAAAATGCTTAAAACACCACCACTTCAAAATTCAGTTTTTGTTCTACTACATCTTCCCTCTGAAAACAAAACCAAAGCCCTAATCTCCCGGAAGAGAAAGGAGTGAGATTTAGTTCATGCAACTTAAGACCTTTTCCTGTCTGCCAGGGGGGTTGCTGCAGCAGAATTGAACTTGCCACAGCCATTAGCCGCGACATTGACTGCACTGGGTACAATACATTATCTGTATTGTACCCAAATCCCACAACGTGTTTAGTAGTTCACGCTTGCACTTGTATTGTGCCTGTAAAGCAGGTAACTGCTCGAGTACAATTTGTCCCAACCGCACTCACGTCAGAGGGTCTCTGCTCATCAATTTTAGCTCAACAATCATGAGGTGTGACAGACCCAAGTTTGGGTCATTTTACACATTTGCCGACTTCTGAGCTCTTCTATAAAAGTTTGTAAACTTTTTTTTTCCCCCCTCACAGAGGAAGATTACAATGGCTTTATTTGGATATTTTTTTAAGGAAGCCGAAAGTCTTACACAACCCTCCGACGTGTAAGCAGCGGGGGCTTTACAGTGTTTATTTATAACCCGCTGTGGCACCGATCATTGCAGAGCCCGAACCGCACGGGGCCACGGAGAGGGGCGGAGGCGAGGCGGCTGCTGGCGGAGGGGTGTTTGGAGCCGGGACCAGCGCCCGCCTCCGCCACCGCGTAGGAAAAACGCAGGAACCATCAATACTGGGACACGGTCCTCCTTCCCTCTCGGGGCCCAGCCCTCGGGCTTCCCCTTCCGAGGGGCNATGGAGCGGGGGCTGCCGGAGCTCGGCCGGCCCTCAGCACCCGGGGGTGGTGCGGAGAGCGGGCCGTCACCTGCGGCGTGACAGCGAGGGGCATGGGCCTGGCCAGTCCGCTTCAGCTGTGCCCGTCCAGCTCCAAGCGTGCGAACTGTTTGTTTACTCGGGATTTTGATTCATGGAGGAGAGCAGGGTGGGAGAGGCAGGAAGAGGTCAGCCGCGTTTTCACATGGGGAACGGTACAGCTTGATCCCGAAGGACGGCGGACGAGTAAAGCGGAACAGTCTGGAGTGGTCTCCTTCTGCCTTTCAGGGAAAAACGGGCCATCAAAACTGTTCATTTTTCTGGACACTCCCAAGGAGTTGACTGGAAGGAGAAGCTCCAGAGTAACTTCAGTTTTTTCTGGGAGCTTCTGTGAAAAAACATCAAAACAAACAAAAAGCTCCACTAGCACCAAAAAATTAGCTTTTATGAACCACTGCCCTCACTAGAAAATAGGAACATGGACAACACAGAAAATGTCTCCTACCTCTCCAGCTTGTGAACAGGCTTGCAGCTGATTCATGAAGGAATCTTTGAGGTGTAGATGATCCTCAAGTTACCTGGCTATCTGGTATTTCCCTTAAATATTTGTTAGTGGTGTTTACTTAGAGCCTTTAAGGTTGATGTCAGCAAGCAAAAAATGTGGAGTGCCTTTCTTCCAAGGAAAGTATTCACCTCCAAGATAAAGAATTTATCCAAATAAAACTATACTATCTTGTGATAGGTAGCAAGATGATAAAAATAAAATTGTACCCATTGTTTAATTTATTGGTGTAAATATTTTTATTGCTGGTGTT
This sequence comes from Dryoscopus gambensis, assembly GCA_013389985.1. Classification (NCBI taxonomy): domain Eukaryota; kingdom Metazoa; phylum Chordata; class Aves; order Passeriformes; family Malaconotidae; genus Dryoscopus; species Dryoscopus gambensis. The sequence goes on from WEIT01030202.1 coordinate 106,071, forward strand.
GCCTGGCAGCTATGTAGTCTTTGTTTTTTCTTGCTTCCACAAGATTTACAAAGAAGTTTCCATGTAAAAAGTGAGTCTGAAAGAATTTTTATGGGTCCTGTAATATTTATGTGTCTGATCTAATTTGTTCATTTTGAAAGGAATAGCTGGTTATTTTCTTTGTAATTGCTACCTCTGCAAATTCAGCTTTGACTTTCAGAATCAAGCTGAGTTCTTTGACACTACACTGGGAAAGAGGAAGTTGACATGCCAGTCTTGCAGTTTTCTTAGTATATATTTAGTCTAATTTGCATGAGAAGTTCCACCTGAATTAAGACAATCAATGAATACACTTGCTTAAAATAGCTTTTCAATTATCATCTTTCATTTCCTATATCCTTCCTTCAATTCTGGTGTCATTTCAGGGATTCTTATTCACACACATTGCTGTTACCCCACATGAATGAGCACAAACAACATAGAAACTCCCTCAAATAGCTTTTTTTTGTGCGTGTGCGTGTGTGTAAGAAAACCCCAACTATGTATATATGGTTATTTCTATTTCGTGCATGAACATTTGCATTTCAGAGGCCTGTGTCCTGTGTGTCTGCCCTCAGTGTAGACTCTTTGGGGTTTTTTGTCCTGCACTGCTTTTGTTAAGAAAAAGTGTTTTTTCTCTCTGGTTTTTTTGCCCTTCGTGTTCAGTCAGCTAATTAAGAAGGAAAATGATAGTATTTTTTCAAGTTCATCCCTTTATTTTTCTCAGTCTAGTTAATTTGTAAAAAGGGGAACTGTAGTCATTGTATTAGCACTAGCATGAAACTCCAGTGAGCTGACCTCTTTTATCGGGGGGAAACAAAACCTTTTAAGAGACATAAACATGTAAATTGTGCTAAAGTACTAATTACAACAGTAGTTTAGTACTGTTTAAAGTACTATCAGACAACAGGGGAGGGGTTTTTAAAAAGCCGTGCGGGTCTGGTTGGTGTTTATTCTCTCAGAGTCCAAGGAATGACTGTCTGGAATTGCTTTTGTTTCTGTACCAGTAAGGTTATTCAGACCTAGTCAATATTTCAGAATGGTAACTGAAAAGTAATGTGTAATGTCTGGTGAATTTTTCCACTTCATTCCAACGCATGGCTGGCACTGGGACCTCCTTCACGCAGAAGGCACAGCCTTGTCTGCAGGGTGGCATTTTACTGCACAACAGCCAGACGCAGAGATGACCCTGTGCTCCCCACTCAGCTGACAAGTGGGGCAGAGGCGTGTCACAGAAGCGATGATTTCACGCACTGCGAAGGAGGTCGGAAGGTTGCCACCTCTCCTTTTGAGCAGCATCTGGTAGACAATTTTCTGCCTAATATTGTCAATCATTCCCTTGTTCTTGAAGGTGCCTGGCTGTCCTCCCAGCTGGAGTGAGAACTTCAGTGATCACTAGAAAGCAAAACAAATGCAAAGTTTACAAAGGGAGTGTGGAGAAGGCAGGTCCCCGAATAAAGAAGCTGGCAGGGGCTCAGATGCCTGCGATTATGCAGGGAGTGGAACACACACACTGTTACTGCACGTGCTGGTTTGAATACCAAAGCTCAAACGAATGTGTTTGTTGCACACCAAAAAGTGAAAAGTAAATGACTTTGAGTAAGTTATATTTGAAAAAAATGTGATTAAATATGCAGTAAACTGAGGGTTTCTTTGCTTCCTATTGCTGCTAGATTTTTTTAAAGGCAAGAACTGAAGCACAGCATCAGTCTGGGAGGAGGCAGGAGCAGGGGGGATGTTGCCTCTAGTGATAAAAAGCTGGCATTCTTGGACAAAGGGAAAAATATTCAGATACTAAAGAAAATAACAAAAAATGTAATTTTTTTCCTTGAAGGCATATACAAAAGGGAGAAAAAAAATAAAGAAAAAAGAGCTAGCTGAAGCAGGATTCTGGGTGGTCCAATAAAATGCCTGCTATGATGCAGCCACCTGCTCCTATGAGGCAAACTAAAGCACACCGTATTGTGCTTGATAGCCGTGGCTAGTGCTTGTCCCTGCTGGAAGCTGCATTGCTGAGTGATGGTCCCTGGTGGAAGCAGTTCTGGGACCAACGAGCAGAGAGGTTACAGAGTAGTGCCTCCTTCAGCATTACAGAAAAATCTCTGCTTTTTGAAGTAAAAGGAACTTCTTCCCTTGATGGGATGTCAGGCAAGCTTTGCCTGCAGTCATGATCACAGTACAAAGTAGCAGATGCTGAATAGAACAAAATGCCAAACAGATCAGTAAATAATTATATTAAAAATTTGAGGGATACTTAATGATGGACTAAATAAAATGTTTGGGAAAAATACGTATCATAAGACAACACCTGATGTTAATCAGCACAGAGTAGTTACAGCAGTGCTAGGGAAAGCTAGATTTTTTTCTGTGGCTAGCACACAGGGCTGCCCAGTGGGTATACTGAAAGAAGTTAGACAATAATTATTCAAGATGAACTGAAAAGCTGTCCGTGTAATTAACCTTCAGAGATTGCTCTAGAGGAACTTCTAGAGGGAGATATATATGCTTATATGTACTTATTTGAATTGTCTCATGTGTCTTTAGAGAGGGAGAGCAATTTCATGTTTGAAAGTATGAACTGATTGTTAAGGTTAGAGGCAAAGAAGCATCTGAAGCATTTCTGCTGTATTGGAGAGCTGTGTACACAAAGGGAGTGTCAATGTGCACATTAACTTTTAATAAGCTTGGAAATCATTGACATGTAAACAGCTCTTATTCCAGCCAGAGCCTGTACTTGTGTTAGAGGCATATTATGCTGTGGTACTATCATGAGATATCTCTGTTGAGCTAAGTGATACTGTATTACCCCATATATCACAAGAATTTACTTGATGCCAGGCCATGGCTATGGGCCAGATTGTTCAGCAGATCACCCCAAGAGTGCTAAGACTGAGTCTTGGGCAAAAAATGTTGATGTGTGATAGTGGATTATGACCTGTGTGTGACTCTTAACTATTTGTGAATGTAAAGATATAGAAGAAGACTGTATCTAGGACTCCCTGACTTTCTCCATAATTTAGCTCCCCTGGGAAGCACTGGAAGGACAACAAGGGTTCAGCTTCAGCTCCATTCATACTGCAAGTCAGACAGACAGGGAGAAATGGAGCAAACAGTCATTTCTATCTTTTGTTTGTATCAAATATTGTGAGAGAAGTTATTCCTACTACAGCTCCAATCTGGCTCGCCTGGGAAGTGCTAGAAATCTTTAACCAATCTGTTGCAGAGTTGTCAACACTGGCTTCTCATTGCATTTGATAACCCAGCAGGAGTAAAAAGCATTAGCAGCTCAGATTACTAATGGAAAGTCAGTCTTCTCTAAACCCCTTCCTGGGACTACCCTGGCTGTCAGCCTAGTGCATTCTGGATTGTCATTCCCTCTGGACCCCAAAACTATTTTGGCTTCTCTCCCTCCACCAGAATTTGGTTACACTCTTCCTCTGTCACCCTGACCAACTGTTGTAGGGCTCACCTGTAGTCCTGCTCTGCTTTGAGATCTGATGGGCCATGATCTGGTGGAGTCCTGTGGAGAAGAGGCAGCATTTTGGGGGATGGAGCATCCTCCTGCAGGCAGGCAGGCCTGGGATGTTTTGTGTGTTCCTGAGAATCTGTCTGAACCTCTCTACCTCCTGCCACCATGCTCCCAAACCAGAGAACCCAGCTAAGTAATCTTTGAAACAATTCTTGAACTGACAGTTAAAAGCCTGATAATTGGTTAACAATCTCTGCTTTTATGTTCACCCACCAAACTTCGAGCCAAGAGGTGTCAAGTCAGCTGTACCTTACAGCAGGTCCCAGAACAAACCTGGCAAAAAGGCTGAGTAGGGATTTCAAAGAGAGGCTGAAGTGTGAGTTGTCATGGGAGTTAACAGATGTGCCTGTACAAGCCCAGCTAGCCTTTATCACCACTGTTTTCTGCAAGACATCCTTTGGTTCCCATTCTGTTATTTGTGGTGTTCGTGCTAGCACATATAATCCAGTTCAGTGATAACACACGTGCTGCATATAGTTTCTAAATTTTGTTCTTGATTTGCTGCAATTAAAACATAGAGGACTTTGAAAAAATTAGGGAAGTCTCTCAGTATATATCCCAGTATGTGGCAGATAGGAATGGGACCCTTAGTAACACAATTATAATTCAGATAACTGTGAACACAGGCCCCTAGAGAAGATCACAGTTAGATTCAGGTGGTATTCAAATGATACAAAACATTTCAGATCATTTGAAGACTAGGAGGTATTGGAATGATTCTATTTCCATGCTTTTGAGGTATAAGGAATTATGACTATCATTGAAATTCACGTTGAAGTTCATGTCTAAGGTAAAACCTAAGCATAACTTTATTATGTCAAATCTAAATTCCAAATCTGAATATTCAGCATAGGAATAAAACCAAAAAAGCACTCCTCTTTTTTTTTTCCCTTCCACAGATCTCGCTTTTATGCAACATCAGCTTCAAAAAACTATGACTGATCCACTCAGCCAGGTGTCAAGAAGCTAAATACACATGTAGTGGCAGGAAAAAAGACAGAACATCTTGTGGCATGTACCAGGAGTTTTGGCTGCTGTTCTGCTGAGATGGGCTGAGTTGACATTGCAGTGCAGCTGGTCAAAGCACTGGCAAAACATCTGGAAAAGACAGATTTGGATGGGTGGGGAAATACTGCTGGAAGCCCTGATATGCCAGAATCTGCCAGCAGTTTTGTTATGGCTCTTGACCCAGATCTCTGGAAACCTTGAAATAATGAATGAAAACAACTGGTTTGTGGGTTGGGTTGAGAGAATTCAAACAACTTACATAGTTTGACATGAAAAGTAACTTCAGTATTTCTTAAGAATGGGTACTGTTATTATCTATAATTTCTTGCCTAAAAAATTCTGTATGCTGTATTCCAGAATGAAAAATACCATTACTTTTTGAAAGGGAAGAATTCACCTAGGATTAAGCTTGGCCTCATGGTGACAATATGTGTACATTTGGCCTGTTGGCAGGTCTCCAGAACAGAATGTGCAGGGAGAAGAGTACTGAACACTGAGAAGGGAATTACTGTAATTCACTTGTAGATGGAAAAGAATATACATACAGCTCAAAAATAACATGCAAATGCAGACTTAAGACTTACAGAGGAAGAGTTTAGGAAAAGCATGTGACAATCTCAAGTATAATTCAATCTCAGGAGGCATTAATGAATGGCATAGAAGCCTGTAGAGAATTTAAATGCTGACCACAGTAGCTTCAAACTGTTTGGAAACTATTTTCCAAAAAATTATTTTTATAAACAAACTTTTCAGAAGGGTACTTTAAAGCTTAAAGCACAGAATTTAAACCAGAAATTATTTCCCTAACTGTTCCAGATAATTTTCTTCTCAACAGGGTATAGATACCACTGCTTCAATTATTGATCTCAAAAAAAACCCAAACAATTTCCTCATTTTGGTTTTTTTCCTCCAAAAGCTCATTTTTTTTCCTATTTATCTTTTTTAGGGGGGAGAAGTGAAATAATTTTATTTTACTGAGGCCGGAGAAATCTGGCAGCCTGTCCTGCAGGTGGAGTTTGTCACAGAATCACAGAATCAATTAGGTTGGAAAAGACTTCTGAGATCATCGAATCCAAGGTATGGCTGAACACCACCATGTCAACTAAATCATAGCACCAAGTGTCATCTCCAGTCCTTCCTTAAACACCTCCAGGGACAGTGACTCCCTCCACCACCTGCCTGGGCAGCTCAATCCCATGTCTAAACCCCCTTTCTATGAAGAAATTCCTCCTGATGTCCAACCCAAACCTCCCCTGTCATAGGTTAAGACTTTATCCTCTCGTCCTGTCACTGCTTAGCTGAGAGAAGAGGCCGCCCTCCACCTGGCTACAACCTCCTTTCAGGGACTTGTAGAGACACTAAGGTCCTCCCAAGCCTCCTTTTCTCCAGGCTAAACATCCCCAGCTCCCTCAGCCACTCCTCACAGGACTTGAGCTCCAGACCCTTCTCCAGCTTTGTTGCCATTCTCTGGACACTCTCCAGCAGCGCAATGTCCTGTCCGGCAGCCCCGGCCCTCCTGCCGTGTAAACACAGCACAGGCGGGCAAGGCCGGCGCGCCCCCCGCTCCCGCGGCAGGGCGCACCCGGGG
>WEIT01030202.1:112952-136918 GCA_013389985.1 Dryoscopus gambensis
GGCCGCCGGGGGCGGCGGGGGTGGCTGGCTACAAGCGGGCGGGGGGCGTGGGGAGCCACCGGGAGTTTGAGCCATTGGGAGTGGAGACTTGGCTGGGTGAAGCGCAGGGCTGGCGGGGGTTGGAAGGATGTTCAGCCCGGCCGCGTGTGCAGAAGTGTTCGGAGAGCTGTGCCTGCGGGGCGTGCTAGCTGCCGGGGCCGGGCAGGGCTTCTGCGAGCGCGGGTGGCCGTGGTTAGGAGGCCTGGGTGGGCGACCTGTGGAAAGTTTAGGAATGCAGCCGTTCTGTGCAGAGGCCCGATTCAAATCCCATCGAAGCGTGCGCGGGCAGTGCGCTGAAATCGGTGCGGTTTGAAACAACCTGATGAACACACCCACCGGCTAAGATCCCGCAGATTCAGGTTTAATGATTTTATTATGAAGCGTTTTCTGTAATTATTCTTCTCTTGGGATAACCAGGGTAGTCGGAGTAAGTTTATGTATAGTTTTATAGAGGATTAGTGTGATAGATGTGCACTGGTTATGGAAAATAAATGTGTATGAAGGTTTAAAGGGCACCCATTTGAATTGATTTTTTTTTTTAAAATCTAGGTAATAATTCTTACTTGATAAGAGTTCAGGGTTGGATATTTAGTAGTGCTGTGTTACCATTGGGGTCTTTCCTGTATCCACAGATGCGGGGAAAAAAAGGAAACAAATCCAGAACAAACAACACACAAAGGAAAATAGGAGCAGAAATGCAAGTTATCCCCATATTGCTTCAGAGCAATTTTGTTACAGCACTCAGAATCAGTCTGACACAGTTGGGTCATTGGACCAAGTCTGTCAAATGCCGTGAGTTGTGGTTATGATGTCTAGGTCAGACCATCCATGGTACTGAGGTCCAACAGGCTGGAACAGTTTTGTTGCTATAGAAGCAATGCTTGACGCTTGAGTGGTAGCCTTAGGATGAAGAGCACCATAATGGGCTTCTGGTCCCATCATTCTCCCCTTTGTACTGAAAGTCTTGAATGGTAGAGGAGGCTCAGAGGAACTTCTTATGTGTTCCTAATAGGAAAAAAGAGTGAAATTCTCAAGTGGAGCGCAATAATCTGAAATATAACTGGATTATATAGGTATAATCTGCATAAAATGTGGAAATGTACTGTTCTTTTTGTCAACCCTCAACATGCTTTCAAGTAGTGTGACTGTTAGAGGTTGCTGGTATTTCTGCCTTACGTTTAGGAGTATGTGTACATACAAAAATATTGTGCTTGCATGTATTTACTTCCTTGAATAGTAAACCTACATCATAGATGAGATGAGTGTAATAATGCCTATTAGGCTACTTTTAGTGTACATAATAAACTGTCAAGTCACCTTTGGTAACCAGGTGCACATATTTACTCTCTTTGGAGGAATATTTTTAACTGTCATTACCTGCTCAGTTTCTGCTTTCTCTGTTTATACTTTTGAGTACTATAAATTAAGAAAGCTTAAAATTTAACATGGTAAATAAATTATGTGTGTATTTCTTTAGAGACTGTTAGTGTGGGAGTTCTGAAAGCTTAATATGAGGGTTCTTCCAAGTAATTTTAAAGTAACAGATTAAACTTCTCTGCCCTTGCCATTGTGTTTCTGAGTGATTTTAAGCCTGAAGTGACTGAACTGCAAAGGTGCTTCCCAAAAGTAGCTCTGACTTTGTGGTCTTGAGTGTGTGGGAAGGGCAGGTAGGTTTTCCAAGTGAGTTGTATTTCTCTTAATGAGAGAAGCAGGCATGAAATGAATCCAGAGGTCCAACTGCAAAACACTGGGAGGGTAATAGGACTGGCACAATCAGGTTGTGATTTGTCAACTGGAATTCCTTCCAGATGGAAAAGTGGCATGGAGTCAGCAGCATTTGACTCCCAGACCTGGGCTTCTGAACTGGGGACTGGGAGCAAAGTATATTGGTGTGCGCTCCTGAGAGATGGCATAAATTGTTGCAGTGACCGATACTCCTCATAATAGGAGATAAGAGACATCCTGAAAGGCTTCAGGATTTAATTGGACTTGAAAGCAAAGTGATCTGGGTGCTGGGTTTGCAGTGTGTGCTATCTGGATAATGCAATTAAAAAGCATCATGCACTGTTCTGGTCTGTATTCACATGTACACTTGATGTCTGTGCCTTTGGGTGGAATGGCATTTTAAAGCTAGAGGTTTCAAGGGCTTGTGACTTTGTCACTTCTATGGACTGCCTGTGATACATGGATGAAAGCATCTTAGAGTCAGCAGTGGAGTTAACATTGTTAAAAGGGGCCTGAGAATTTGGTCCACTAGTCAAGATCAGCAAAGTACTGGCGCTGTTAGGTCTTACAGCCATATTTTCTGCACCAGAAAGAAGTCCAGTGGCTGTGCCATTGGTAGTCTGGTTTTGACCCTCACTTTTAAGTGTGAGGATAGAGGGGAAGACGTACTTTATAAAGATAAATATTATTTCTCCAGTTTCTGAAGTCGTGGCAAGAGAGAAGATAGATGACAAGAGAGACTGATGGTCACGGGGAAAATACAGAAATTGTGTCTTTATGTTGCTGTAGCTGTGTAGATGTCCAAAAGGAGTACACTGGAGAACATTTTTGTTGCCTTTTCCCCCTGCTATGCTAACAAGCTGGAAGAGGCACAAGTGTGCTGCGTGTGGCTGGTGGGTAATGGCAGAATAGCCAGAGTCTTGGAGAGCCCGTAAAGCCTTGTTGAGAAGTGCTGTGTTTTCTTACTGTGTCAGAACTCGTTCATTAATCTCTATATGGAAACGAATAACACCAAGGTGCTGATTATGCAGACAAATTTTGCATGTGAAACTCTTTTTGTGCAGCCTGTATTTGCTCTGGCTGCTTTTGGATTTTCAGCCATTTGAAATGAGATGAAAAAGTATAAATAGTGTAATTACTAGTACTTTGTCTTGAAGTGTGGGTTAATTTGCAGTCCTGTTTAATTCATCTTTTGTATGGACCCTAGTTCAGATATCACAAGCAGCCATGTTAGTACCGTGCTGGGGTTAAAGCAGTCTGTGGAAACTGCTGGGTTTGAAGATAGTCAAAGGAGGTTTTGAAGTAGGGTCCATCAGCAGTCTCTGATGCTGACTTTATCAGGTACTTAGAAGAAAACCCCATTGCAAGTAGCAGAGCTATGCTAATTTGCCTCTAAACCATTAGAGTGCTGTGATTGAGAATGTGGGCCAGTAGTGAACATGGGCTTGTGATAACATGCCAACATGTTGCAATGTTTTCTCTACTGTTAGGAATAGTAAAGAGGTTAGTACTTTCTTCTGTTTAGCCCAGCTGAGCTGCCAGTTTATCTCCAGCCCAATTTCTGTCCCCAGGCTTAGAGTATGGACACAGGACATTCCTAATCCAGCTGACTATGGGTGCCGCACCTGTTCCTCACCCATGGAACTACCTATTCCAGATAGTGGCTCGTTTGTGAGCACCTCTTGGTAGTTCAGAAGGATGAATTTCCCACAAGTGGATTTGTTCCTGCAAATACGTAGCTCCCAAAATGAGCGAAGATGATCAGATGAAGAGTCTGAAAACTAAAGGCCCAGAGAGCTGTGCGGTGATAGCAGAGGAATACAAAAACCTAAGCAGTGTTAGCAAGACTTTTAACTTCAGGCTTACACTTGAACGCTTTAACATTGGGCTCAGTTTTACGCACCTTCTGAAAGGTACAAAGTAAGGAGCATGAACAAGTCTGTGCCGGAGGTTTCAGAGTGGGGATGGCAGACACTGGTAGGAGTTCATGAAAAATTATGCTTTTGGACACAATTTTTGTGGTTTGTTATGTTTTGGGTTGATTTTTTCATCCTTTTTTTGTTTTTTTAAAGATAAAAACATCCTTGTGATATATGAGATGCAGAAGAATCTTCAGAGCTTGTGTGGAAGAAATCAGTTGCCTGTTACTTATGTGTGTTGTTGTGCTGCACTGAATTCACTCTCTGCTCTTTTGCTCCTTTATCTGCATTCTTTCTCAAGCCAGGTGTGAATTCATTGCTGTCCTTTAAATCAGACTTCCAGCTTTGCTGTTTGAATGGACTATAGGCTCATTGTGGACAAAAAAAGTGAGTTTTCCTGCTTGATTAGCAAAGCGTTATTTGGTTTAGCTTTCATATGTGTGTGCAAATGTATTTTAAGAGGCAATTTGCAAAATATAAGCTTCAAATACCAGATTTGCTTAGAAGAGGAGAGACCTTGTAAGGCACATTAGGAACTTAAGAGGAAAATTAACTTTCAGACTAGTAATGATAACTTTTATTTTTATAAATACTGCTAGTTATTGGAACACCAGAACTCATGTCCTGAACTTGGGGCCTCTTAGGCTAGGCTGTGTACAAACTCAGGAGAAGCATGGTCCTGCGTTGCCCACTTCTGCAGAGAGTAACACGAGATATGAATGGACGCTGATGGACTGTGAGGAACAGCTAAAGGGTGAGATGAGAGAGGCAGATAAACACCAGCAGCTTAGCCATATTTTTGTACGTATATAAAGTTAATTAATTTTTAAAATTTCAAACATCATTCAGTTTCTTGTTGTTCTTGAGTAAAAACCTGCCTAGTGAAGTTGGTGTGGAAAATTCATGACTAGACATGGGATTTTTTTTCTTCCTTAAGAAAAATTTTAAAAGTTTATGCATAATATGGATTACTGGAGGCAGAGCTAGGGGTGGTGAGAAAGTAAGATAATATTTTTTTCTTCACTCGCCCCTAATAAAGAGTGAATGAGACTAATTTGCTCAGGATTTTTTCATGTAATTTTGTTGTTGTTGTTGTTTGGATGCAGACCAAACATAACCACTTTGCTTCTAAAAGGAATTGTATCAGAAAACTGTAACTATGTAAGAATAAAGGTGAGGCCACTAACAGTTCTGATCTTTATCTGCTATATTCTTTTCAGTCTAGAATGAGGTCAGTTGAGAATGATCAGTTGACAGCCTTCAGGTAATGCAGTACATACCAGTAGGTAGAGATGTGTTGCTCAGTCTTTGTCACAGAATGTTTGAGTTGGGAAGGGACCCTTGGAGATCATCTGGTCCAAGCCCCTGGCTCAGCCAGGATCATGTAGAGCTGACTGCCCAGGGCCATGTCCAGATGGGTTTTGAATATCTTCAAGGAGGGAGACTCCACAGCCTCTTTGGGCAACCTGTGCCAGTGCTGGGTCACTCTCACAATGAAGAAGGATGTTCAGAGGGAACCTCCTGTGTTTCAGCGTGTGACCATCGCCTCTGGTCCTGGCACTGGGCACCGCTGAGAAGAGTCTGGCTCTGTGTTCCCTCCAGTCAGGTATATATAGACGTTTTTAAGAATCTCCTAAGCCCTCTCTTCTCCTGGCTGAACAGTCCCATCCCTTCTCATAGGAGAGATAATCCAGTCTCTTAATCACAGAATCATAGAACAGTTTGGAAAGGAAAGCACCTTAAAGATCATTTAGTTCCAAGCCTCTTGCCATGGGCAGGGATGTCACTCACTGACTAAACCAGGTTGCTCAGAGCTCCACCCAACCTGGCTTTGAACACTTCCGGTCTGGGGCATCCACCACGTCTCTGGGCACCTGTTCCAGTGCTTCATCACCCTCTGAGTAAAGAATTCCTTCCTAACACCTACTGTAAACATGCCCTCTTTTCATTTTAAAACCATCGCTCTTCATCCTGTCACTGTCTGCCCATATAAAAAGTCCCTCGCCCTCCTTTTTATAAGTCCCCTTGAGGTACTGGAAGGCTGTAATGAGGTTTCTCCAAAGCCTTCTCTTCTCCATGTTGAAATCATTCTGGTGGCCTTTTGCTGCACTGTCTGTGGTTTGTCTTTGTCTTTCCTGTATTTGGGATCCCAGAACTGAACCTATCATTCCAGGTGTGGCCTCTCCAGTGCCTTAGTAGAGGGGGCAGGATCATCTCCCTCCACCTGCTGTCAATACTTTGTCTAATGCAGCCCAGGACATGGTTCAGCTTTTTGCCACAAGGGCTCATTGCTGGCTCATGTTCAACTTGGTGTCCACCAGGAACCCAGGGCCTTTTCTAGGAAGCTGTTCTCCAACTGCGTAGCCTCCAGCACAAACTAGTGCCTGCGGTTGTTCCTCCCAGGTCCAGGACTTCACATGTCCTCTGGCAGGATTTCTCGAGGTTCCTGTTGGCTCATTTCTGTAACCTGTCACAATTTCCCTGGGTGGCAGCATGACTGTTGGGTGTATCACCCACTCCTCCCTGTATTGTGATCCCTTCCCAGGGATCAAGGTGAGGCTGACCAGCCAGCCTGTAGTTCCCTGGGTCTTCCTTGGAGATAGAAGTGACATTTTTTTTCATCTTGAAAAAACTAAGTATTGAGAAAGTGCTTTTCATGAGCTGGTAATTAACATTTGTAATGTGTCCTGTGACAAGTGCAGATGTACAGACCATCTGTGTCTTTCTCGATCCTGTGCTCTTCCAAGCTTTCTTCAGACCCAAGGTTACAGAGACGTCTTAAGAGTCCTGTAAATCAGCTTTGAACCCTCGAGTCCTACTCTGTTTTCCCAGCTGCTAGATTAGAAATTCCAGCGTTACAAGAGCACCAGAGTGCTCTTACTAGACTGTGCGATAAATTGGTGCCTCAAAGATGAGAGCTTGGCTGCTTGGCCAGCAAGGAGCATGCTGGTCCTTGCTAGTGTCTGATCTGTAAACACTGCTGTGTATTGAGCAAGGATGCTTCTTTTTTTTCCCCTCAGAATGAGAATCCCCATTGGCTTTATAATACTTTCAAGTGATTTATTAAATTGCTTATTTCTAAAAATAGTGAGCAGCTTGACTAATACTGCAGCTTAAAGCCAGCTCAAATTCTGCAGAAGGACAATAGGTTAAAAGAGAAACTCTTAAGTGTTTTTGTTTATTTACAAAAATTGAACAGGAAATATAAGGTGAATGAAAAGAATGTTCATTAGTTCCTCTGGGAATCAGCTTTAATTTCATGAACTTGTGTTCATGTTTTTCACTCTAGCATGTTGCCGAGCAGAGCACGTAGAAATTTAATGTTGCTGCTGCTGCTGAACAGTCTGTGATGGGATCACTTCCGCTGCTCTGGCACCTTGCCAAACTTTCCAATCTCAAATTATTATTGCAGTGACATTTGTCTTATTGTATTAAAAAGTACATGTGTGGGTGGAATTTGTTGTTTGACAACAAAACTAATGAAGACAGGAAACTGAACAACTTCTGTTGCTTGAGCTTTGGATAAAAATACAGATCTTTTTATTTGTGTTTTTGCAAAGCATACAGAGTCTAATTTCCATAAAATCCTGACCCAGCTGAAGTTGATGGAAAAGTCCTGCTAGTTTAAGCAGATTTAGGATTTCAGTCCAATTTCTTGAACACGAGTGTGAATCTACTAGTATCCTAAAACCTTTTCATAGTGGTCCTAATAATTGTAAAAGGCTGTTATATCACAGAACACAGAATCAGAGGGAAGGTAAAATGCCTCAGTGATCAGATACTGAAGTGTGAAATTATATAGCTCAGTGTTTTACCATCTTTAATGTATTTTTTTACATGGTGGATAAAAGATTATTTGAACTTTAGATGGGCAGTGCTGTTAAAACAAGCAGGTCAAGATTGGATGATTACTTAAATTTTGTTTTGTTTCAGCAGATAAGCTGGCTGATGCCTACATCATACTGACATAGAGAGAAAATTGTACAATCACCTTCTATAAACTGGACTTTGTAAAGCTGGTGAGATGAACATTTGAGCCAGCCTGATCTTTTATGTATATATGCATATCCCTTTGCAATGGTGTAAAAAAACCTCTCACTGGATCCAAAGTGCTTTTTACTTTGTACTTCTCAACGCTTTTTCTTTCTACAATGCAATGATGACAAATGTGAGTACTTGCAGAGGAAAAAAAAAATCTGATTTTTCTACTTTAAAATACTTTAAAGAGAGCACTGTGATGCAGTTCTTGCTGCCTTTAGGTCTAGGTCAGTGGTGATCCATATGGCCATGGAAAGCCACTCGCATCTGGCTCACAGAGCTATACGGAAAAAGCAGCGAAATGAATAAGGGTGAATTGGTAGTTGCTAAGTATTTACAGTGATATTTTGCTTCAACATGTGTGGCCACCACTGTTTCAGACAATTGTCCTTACTTTCTCAGAGCAGGAGAGAAGTGGTTGGTCTTCCAGGTGTTTCTTTTTCCATGCTGGTAGGTCCATCTGCTGGAGCAGCAGTGTGGATAGCATAGAGTGCTTTGTGCCTGGGCACTGGATGAAACAGACGGAGTTTGTGGATTTTATGTTTCATGAGCTCCAAAAAGGGTAAAGCATTCCCCTCTCTGTCCTTCCATCCTTCTCCATCTCCCAGTTACCCACAGGCAGCCTTGTGCTTGTGCCAGAATTCATTGTGTACTTTTGTGGGCTGCTGAAACAGTAGAAAACATGTGCAGCACACTCTGTAGACTCTGTGGTGTCCTTCAGTTATGGTGTATCAAGGAAGGGCTTGCCAGGTATCCTGACAGTGCAGAGGAAAAGATGGGATATCACAGCTAGGACAGGCACAGGGAGGAAAGGAAAGGTTAGAAATGGAGCAAGCCTTCATCCTTTAGAAGACAGAAGCCATTTGGCAGTTGGACTGTGCTTAACTTCAGGCTTGATGGTCCTTCAGTTTCTTTGTGAAGGCTCTTCTCCCATGGGATATTACTGCATCCCTGTAGTGGTTTGATAGACAGCTGTTTTCTGGAGTAGTTGAAGATGAGAAGGTTGTGTTTGGCCTCCACATGTTTTTACTAGTGTTATTCTATTGCTTCCAGGGGTAATGAGTTGCAACTCTGTGATACTATTTACTGTATAGTCAGACACAAAAATAAACTCCTGGTTTTTGGCACCTCTCCTAATCTGAACAGGAAAGCTGCTACATGTTTTTTGTCTCGAGCTGAACCCAGACTTGGGAGAATCTTCTACTGGAGGCAGTGCTTCTTGCTTGTTTACCTCCGCTGAAGGATTGTGCTTTCCACTTCCAGGCTCGAGATCCGTTAGAGGAGATAAAGACTTGTGCTTATTTCTTATCTTGTAATATCTCCGCCAGGCTTTCAGCATCAGGGATCAGCATTGGCCCTTTCCTTCACAGCACCTATTTCATTCAGAAGTTAAAACAGTTGCATACATCTGTGAACTACCTTGGTTTAATTTCACTGAAAGGGCATAATTTAAACAAACAAAAAAAAAGAGCAAAGTCCCACGATGTAAAGGCAAATGGATTACGTTTCCATACCCTTTTAAGTGATCTAAGATCTGCAGTATCTCATCTCAGCTGGCTGCTTTCAAAGTCAGACAATAAATTCTGACCTCAGAAATCTCACAGCTCTGTATCTTATTTGCAAGAGATCTTGAAAATAAAGCCAGCCTGTTTTTATTTTCACTAAAAATATCCTGCTATATATCTCTATCCAGTCAAGAGGAGGAAGACTTTCAAATGCACATGAACCAGTCAAGGTTTTTTTACTGAGGAGCAGTGAGGCAGCATTTCCAAAACTTTCTGCTAAGTGTGGGGAGTTCCACACTGCCTCTATAGTTTGATTTTTGTGAGCTCTTGCTTGATCCTGAATGAAATTATAGAAGTGGTAGTACTTCTTTGAGCTGCTGCCATCCTTACTGATCCCAGACCACCAGCAGATGAAGAGAGAAACAAGTGGAGTGTCTTGTACATCTTCAGCAATTCAGGTAGTAAAGGCCATATTGATATAACACTAAGACAGTCCATACACAAGGCTGTATTAAGCTACATAAGCTGTTGTGTACAACTTTTTAATCTAGACAGAATCAAAATTAGGAGCAGCAAAGACGGTAGATACTTTACCACTGGATTCTAGGACCTTCTTTGCATCTCTTACAAGTAGGAAAAAAATCACCATTTCACAGAAGATAGATATTCATAGGCATACCATAGAAAATACCTCGAGGTGAGGTTTCAGAGCTTCAGCCAGTGCGGTGAGAACACCTGGTTTGATCACTACTTGCAGCTTGTAATTACATCTAGTAGTGCAATAGAAATAAGAACATAAAAGGTTTATTTGAACTTCCCTGCTACCCCACAATAGCATGCTTGGTTTTGTCTCCAATTCTAGGGTTTTTTAAGCTTCCCAGAGGTAACCAGCAGGACCCTCCTCTTTTCTCCTTCTGTGCTCCTTGGCTAGCCCAAGGCACACATTTCCAGGCCCTCACCTGTTCTCTGTGTGGCCACAGGTTGCCCTGGTGTCATTGGGCATTGCTTACACTGCTTTCACTGCAGGAGAGGTTAGGGGAACCCTTCCTTCCCACTTGCAGGGCCAAGCACATAGGTCCCTGTGAGAAAAAATACGTGATAATTCGTTTAGTTAATTTTAAATTCACTTTTTGTGAACCAGTAATTGGGAAGGCAATTACGACTGCCCATTCCTGGCCTGCAAGTCCTGCTGAAAGTGTGGTGGAGTACCAAGCACTCAATGGTGAGCATGCTTAGCAAAAATTGAAGTGCAAGTAACTGAATTCCTAAATAAAAAATTAACTTGTTTTTTTGCAACTGTGATCTTCCATTTTCCTCCTGTTTAAGGCTTTCCAAGGCAGCATCTGTATTTCTAGATGTTTGGAGGCAGTGTGTTTCTCAGGCACTTGTTTTATTTAAGAAAAGGAAAACAGAGCTGAAATACCTCTGCTGAGATCCTGCCAGTGATGGCAAACCTGGGGGCCAGTGTCCAGCTGGAACCCCGGTAGCCAGGTTTGCAGGGCCGTGACTGCCGGTCACACCCTTGTCACCTGTGTCACACCGCATAGCCAGGACACAGAATTATTTCTTTGATACTTAAACATTGCAAGCAAATTTTGAAGATACCCATTTTCAGTAATTAGTATTAAAATTTGGCAACTGTTACTGATTCGCATCTGATAATCTTAGAAGTTATGTCGTGTACTTTCTGGGAGGAACGTACTATGCCTGCATGTGGGATGGGAAAGAAAGCTACCATACTTCCACATCTTCATTTATTTGTTGATGTGGTGCAGAGAAAAAGGCACAAATATCTCTAAATAAATTTTGTTCAGACCTGAAAATGGTGTATGGGAAGGACCATGAATTCCCAGTATTCTTGCTATCTCCCCTTGTAATCTTAAACGTTTCTGTCCTGTTTTAATAACATTTACGCTTCCTGTGCCAGTTAGCGCAGTATTTCACATGCCACAAGGTGGTGGTGGTTTTATTTGGGGTACAACGCCTACCTGGCTGGGGTACTGGATTTCAGATGTGGGAGTGAAAGTTACTGGATTTCAAATGTGGGAGTGAAAGTTTCTGTCATTCATCTGTGTTGATTCTCTATAACTCAGAAACACCTTAAACTGCTGCTGGGATACATGGGGTTTGTAGACGAGTTAGGCTTAGCCAGGTTAAGTGCTGACGTATATGTGAGAATGATGGGAGGGTAGAAACTTATTGCTGACTCCAGTTCTTGCTGCATAACATTGTATTGTGAATTCAGGCAAATTAAAATGCTTAGAATTGTATTTTAATACATAGAAAATATATTCTATGGATGGTTTTCTAAATTCAGTCAAATGAAGATAGGGACTTTGTCCTAGCCTTGTTGAAGATGAATAGTACATTGCTGTACATTAATGTGTACTATATATTGTAAAGAACACTTGCAGTGACCTTAAAATGCATTATCTTCTAAATTGTTAGAGAACAACAATTTACAAATGCTTAGAGTGATTAGATTGACGTGATTTATGTGTAATGAGCAACTGCTGGTGAAGCGAGTAATTAAATGCAAAGTATACTAGAAAATGTAATAATACATTGCAATTCAGGGCAGATTATTTCCAAGCATCATTACAAGAATCTGTCTTATCTCTTTGTGTTCCAGTATGAATAGAAATTTCTGGCAAAATGGAAATTTGATGCATTCTTTCCTTCCAGTGAGGACGCTGTTTTAGAATGTGAACAATTAGAGCCTTTTTACATAAAAACCCACCTCTGTTACAGGAACCTGAACTGGAAATACTGTATGAAGTAATATGAGTGAACCAAAATCTTTGTCCTTCCAGGGATTTAATTAAAATATTTTTTCCTTGCCTGTAATTTTGGTAGCAGGTTTGGTGTTTCTCATTTTTGCTTGTTGTGTTTTGCTGTGAACTTTATTCCTGATGTGTTTATTGTTGAGAAAAGTGGCTTATCCCAGTCCCTAGAGCATCGCCTGGCTGTTCAGGCTGGCTCAAAAGGGGCCTTGCAGTTATTGAGCTCTTGTTTTGGCTGAACATTTTAAATGTATGTCATATTACATATACACATTTCATTATTGTTTCCCATTAACGTGCTAGGCTGAAATATATTGATTCCTTCTTTTGCTTCCCCATTGAGCTGCCTATTTGTTCTGTAATGGATCAAAAATGTTGCTAAAGCCTTGTTTAATTTTAAAAAAATCCTGGGACTTTTGTTTTCTTACCAGTTGGGAGTTTTATCGGCAGTCCCAAACACTTAGGATGATTGCATCTATTTCAGAAAAGAGAAAGAGATGGTCACAAAGCCAGAATGAAAAAACTGTTTATGAAAGGCAACAGAGTTACACAGCAGGTTGGCTGGTGCTAAACCATCTCATAGCTAATCTGTCTAATCTGGTGGTTTTTTTAATTGGTGTTTAATCTAAAGAGTTTTTTTGATGGAATTAGATCAACTGATTACATAGTAAATCCGATGGAAATCGGAAATCCTTATCCAAAACTGTGTCTTCTTTATGTGTTAATATTTATGTATTTTATTATTAAATTAACATTAAATTTAAGATTAAATTAATATTAACACTTTATGTAGTGTTAATATTGTGCATAGGCCTAGGATCCACTATTAAGTTAAAACTATTTATCTACTGGCAATCCAAATAGCTGGAATTGGAGCAGTCAGTTGGGTGATTGCTGGCGGGGTGGGGTTTTTTTTAATCTGTGCTTTTTAATTAGCATGTAACCCTCCCCTCCCCTAGTCTGGAAAACAACCGAGTGTGGCTTGTGAGGGATCTTGTTTTTGGAATGACATTGGCATTGAATCCAGTTATAGTGGTCTGTAAGTGAAGTAAAGGAAATACAGCTTTATGGGTTGAGGGAGAAAAAGAAGTTTGTACAAAACTGGAAACATAACAATGGCTTCGGGATTATTAAGAAAAGGAGGGGTTACTCTGAACTAGTTTCCCAAAACGTATTTCCACTAGCGTGTTTTTTTAATAGGGAGCTTTGGATGCAGTCAGCTTTTCTACGGATACTTCCCTCACCCTTGTAAAATAGTTTTATTGGTTTTTAGAGGTACTTTTATTGCTTTTATTGTAAAATTAGCTTTGTTGTCTGTATGAATAAAACATAATAGCACAAAGTAGGCCACAGCTGGAAGATTATTTACTTTACCCAGTCCTCTAAAGTTTAAAGTGTTCATGGAAGGGACATGCTCAACTTTCTCAGATGTCTGAGTCGGTCCAGATCCCAGCAGACATTGTAAGGAGAAACAGAAGTTAGCCAGTATCTGCTCAGAAGGTTAAGGGAGCCTGCTGGGCTCTCACTGCTGTGCTGCCTGCCTGAGCTGCAAGCCTCTCTCTGCCAAGGCTGTGGTTGTGGGCCTGTTTCTTGGCAGGCAGTTGCAGTCACACTTGCAGTAAGATCTTCTTCAACTGGTGTAAATTGGCATAGCTTCATGGAAGGTGCTGCATCGAGTCACAGGGGGTGGGAGGCAGTGCTCTGTTGTGCTGGGCAGCTGCCTTGTGGAAATCAGCCCGAGTTGTTTATAAAACTGTCAGCAAAGTAGACATGGTATGTGGTGTGGCAATTCTTTCAATAGTTTGTTGTATTTCCATCTGTCTGTGTAATCTATTACAAAGCCTGTTAAAAATTATGTTTCTATTCCTGCTGTGCCCACCTGAATCCAGAGGTTCTGCACCAAAAAAAGAGGAAATATGAAAGAACATGGTAGAAGTCAGCTTTCACTTTTGAAGATGTATTTCCATACAGCTGGGTCACATAGAGGCAAATAATGCTAATATTCTTGGGAGCTTAATGCTTTCCATTACATAGGAAACACAGACATCTTAATGCCTGTTAAATGCTAGTGAGCTATCTGAAAATAAGTAACTTCAGTTTTTAAGCAGCAGTGCACCATAAGCAAGGGAAGATGATAAAGTCCTGTCAGGTTGTACTCAAGGGGTGACGTCCATAATCTGTGAAATCTAACTCTCTGTGTTTCCATATGAATGTGATAGGTCTACTTATTCTAGTGTTTGCTGATCCTTTGAATAGGCAATTCAGTGCCTGAGTTGTCTTTTTGATAAATAATTTTTTCACTGTTCAGAGTATAATGCAGGCTGAAATTGGAAGAGACTGAGGCTTGACTGCAATGTCAGCGTCTTATCAGGACTTGCTCTTGGGTAGTGCAAAAATTGACTGCACGTAAGTTAAGGCCTAAACTACTGAAAAATTGCAGCCTGCACATCATTTGTAAGGAATAGCGAAAAACTTCTTTCGTTCCTCAGTTTGTGTCAGTGTCAAGCATGCTCATTTTGCACAGGACTTAGATTGCAACATGTGATCTTGATGTGGAGTTCAGGACCAGCAATTTGGTTATGACAAAATACCATCACATAAAAGTTTCTATAGGCAGGTTAAGATAGGTGTTGCAATGAAAAATTATTAATATACTGCTGAAAATAGTAACTGTGCTAATCATTTAGCTGTCACATGGATTATTAAACTTGGTCATTTAATAATAATGAATCAAGCTTTAAAGTAAAACCCTTAACTTAAAAGTAAAATCCTCAATCTAAATATATACCATTGTCTTGACAACTTGGAAACAGAAATTGAAAGGCTTTCTTAATAAAGTTTTTACTTAGAAACCAAAGCAAGAAATGGTTTTCAGTTTTTGCAGGATGATTACCAAAGGAGTAATTCCTCATCAGACCCCAGCTTGAGCTCCAGTGAGGATGGCATGGGTAATACTGTTGTTTCCAAGCAGCAGAGTATCTAAAGTTTCCCTTGCCCAGTAGGAATGGGGGGGGAAATTGACAAAGGCAGGTGAAGGTAACTGCAGAGACAAACAAAGCTAATTTTAAAAATGTACAGATGGTTTATAGCTCCTGTTTCTGTGACACTTCCTAGTGATGTTGGTTGCCTGAGGCCAGGTTGTAAAGGACTCTGTTGAAAGTAAGCTGAAGGTTGCTAATGGCTTAAGGGTGAAAATACGCAATGAATTGCATAGAGAAACAGCCTATTATCAAGTGGCTTGTATGAGTGATAATTCATCAGGTGCATGAAAAAGTTTTACCAGCAGTTGATACTGGAGGCAATAAGGTGGCAAATTTGGAGGTATGATGACAAGAAAAGCTGAACCATTAGGGAACAATGTAATGATGGAATTTGAGAACCGCAAAGGATGGAGAAATGTGAACTACTGGAAGTAAGCTGAAATAAAATTGTGTCATAGTCTTACCTTCTGTCTGTCTGTGACACAGGCCTAGACAGGTTGGACTAGATCTTCCACAGAATTTTTGCTGAAAGATTCTGGACTTGAAGGACCACAACAAGCCTCAAGTTAAAAGAATGTGAAGGATCTATGAAAAAAAATTAAGTTACTGAAAAAATATGACAGAACAGTTAACTATCTGGAAAGATATATTGGAAATTGTCTGTGTTATCTCTGAGCTATTAGTGCTGCTGAAGCAGAGCTTGAAATCAAAGGGGTCGTGGTCATTAATCAGTGTGTTTGCCAGGAAGTGAGGAACCTGATCATTCAAGTGGCTGTGGTCCTCAGCACTCCTCACCTCAATGGCTGCTTGTGTAGGTAGTTGGATTTCCAGCAAAAGACACCGTACACTTCCAGACAGGGCAGGTGTCTCAAGTGGAAATGGCTTCCATAGACGTGGATGAATTAAAATAGAAAAACTGCCTGTGGAGTAGGAGAAAGCTACTGGACAAAGCCCACCAAGGAAAACTCTTAGCTTTCTCTCATGATCACCTGCTTCTAAAGCAGAAAAGATTCTTTATATGCAGTCACTCTCAAGGGAAAGTTTTAAAAGAAGTTGCTATTTCCAAGCATCTGTTGGAAACTGAAGGAGAGGAAGAGTTAGTCTAAGCGTCAGATTTGGTCTTCTGCTTTTCCTGGCCATTGGCTGAAGAACCTGAACAGCTTTTGCAACCTGAGCACTTGCTCTGTGATTTTTGTCTTTCCTCACTTCCATATGCGTGCAGCAGGCTGGCTATTAATTGTGGCATATTGACATATGAAATGTGTTTGAACTGGATGTGGATAAATTTGATATATAAGAATAGATTATCTGGTATCACAGTACAAGTACTCTGCTATTTATGGTCTAGGCTTTATTTTACAGCTGTAGTCTGAGCCTGCAACCTTCTGTCATCACTACTTAGGTGTGTAAAGAAAACTCAGCAATGTATGGCGCAATACATTTGTTGAAACTGAGTAAAATCCTACCATTTCATAAATTGAAGACAAAAATACCTTTTTTTTCCTTGGTGCAGTCGTGCACTTAGTCCATAAAAAAATAATTAGAACCATCCTGATGAAAACTGAGTTCAGTCTGGCATTGGAGAGTAGGGAATGAGGGAGGCTGCCCCTCTCCCATGCTCCCGGTGCTTTCTCCACGAAGAGTTGTAGAGGGTAAGGAGGCAGCTGCGGGTGCTGCCTCGTGCTTGTGCCCATCAGCACCCCTGCCGTGCGCAGCGGGCGGAGCTGCTCCTGCCCTGCACAGAACCCTCCTCCGTACTGGCTGAGGTGGGAATCCTGGGCAGGGAGGAAAGGAGATGTGGTCATGCAAGGGAAGACCATGTGGCAGTGGAGGGGGTGGAATTGAAGTCTTATATGTACCCTTGTTTGGCGTTATGTAATTTCTAGGGCTGGATTATGGAACTTGGGTATTTTCAGGCTTTTTTGTTACTTTTGTGTGTCACTTATAACTCAGTTTTAATGAAAATTGAAGGCAACTCAGCATTTCAGTTTCTCAGAGATTCTCAGACACTCAAAAAAAGGCTTATTGTAAATTGAAGAAGTTTTTTAAAAAATAATCATTAAATCAGAATTCAATTTATGCTGTTTATATGTCTTCTCCTAATTCTGTGTGATCACATGCTGACTGTTTTGTCTTCCAGGCAGATTTTCTTGGTAATGTGTCATCTGTTTGTGTGTGAAGAAGTGTAAAGTGTCTAATTCTTTCTACTGTTTACATTCATAAAGTAATAACTCTTGTTTTGTTCTTAGCAACTGCTAAAAGCCCTTCAGTGGAAGCACTAGAAACAATTAAATCATCAGTCCTAAATATTTATGTGTTAATATACTTTACAGAACACAGCAAAATTACTTTGGCAAGTATGTCTTTCCTGTGAACTTAAAATTGCTCTCACCGTTTTTATAACCACCAAGGTCTGAATACTATAAACAGAGATCTGTGGAGAGAGGAATATATTTTAATGCATAAATATATACACGTGCACATTGATTTTTTTGGATGATGAAAAGGAAAAATAAGTTGGAAGAACTGACATAGAAGTTTCAGTTTATCGGTGCTGTTACTGTCTGAGGACAGCTTGAATTATCTCCACTGTAGAGATTGGCAATAATTTACAAATACTTTAAAATCCAGTTTGCCAGCTCCAGAAGGCACCTGGATTTCTCCAAGCAGGTGCATGTGGTGTGGAAGTACCTCTGCTTAAGGTGGGAGAGGCTGCCACTTTGTTGGGCCATATTTTGCTTGGCTGTTTGGGTTGGTTGGAGGGGTTGCCTGACAGATGGGTCTGCCCCGGTGAAGCTGGGGAAGCATAGCTGAGCAGGGAATGGATTTCACGGGAAAATCTAGGTCCTGTGCTTTGTTTTGCTTTCTGGGAAGATGGAATGGCTTGGTTCTGATGACTTTTCAGGGTCTTCCTTGCAACCCTGCAATAGTTTGCTTTATGAACACCAGCTCATTGTATTCTAGAGTGGTAGTGTATTTGTTCAGACACCTATTTTCTTGGGAAGTCTTTGCTTATGGGAAGCAGCAGACCTGAAGATTTGGGAAGTGCTGGCAGGCAAAGAGACAACCTGGCACTGCTCCTGGGTGTGTCCCTGCCCGTCATTGCTGGACGGGCTCCTCACGGAGATCCTGCCAGCATCACTTGCTCCCCTTTGCCTTCTGGCAGATGAGTTGGGTCACAGCAGATATTTTCCTGCTCCTGGAAAAACTCTAATTTACAAATACAGCTGTTAAAGAATCTAGTATGTTGCTGTAGGAAGTGCTTTAATTTCTTGGTTATGTTTAATCTAGAAAAATGCTAATTTTTTTTTTTCTGGAATTTTAGGAGGAGGGCAGCTAGGATTTCTTTTGCATAGCTGTGCCGCACAGATGTGTGTACATTAAAGATATGTTGTTTATAATCTGGTTTCCGACATTCTAATTCAAATACCTTTTTTGTTTTATCATAAAGAGGTTGATAGCTTTATCAAATGGACAAGAATTGCCTATTTTCCTGGATAGTCTTCAGCATTGTTGAGGAATTAATGGCAGTTTCAGAATTTATGGAGGACAAAGAAATGGTTTCCACTAATTCAAATAATTAATTAGAAGTAAATGCCTGTGGGTATTGGGTTGTTTCCCATTTTAGGAGAATTAGAGAAAAATTTAATAATTGCTTTCAATTTTTCAGGCAGCCAACATCAAGCGTGAAATGACCTTCCCTGCATTTCAACAGGAGGATGTAAAAAGTGACATCAGTCGAAAACTGCCAGACCAACAGTTTCTCCTGTTCACCACAAAGGAGGAAGATTTAAAAACAGCAGAGACCAAAAAACTAAACAGAGCTCCTGAGTATGAAAAGGAAAACACTCGTTCTGTTTGTCTTCTGGAACAGAAGCGCAAGGTTGTTTCTTCAAATATTGATGTGCCTCCAGCAAGGTAAGGAGAATTGGATTTTTTTGTTGTGTTTTGTTTTAAGCTTTATTCCTTTTTCTCCCCTGCTATTTTTTTAATGGGATATTAGATACAAGTTTGGTAAACAGCAATATGAACTGCGAAGACTAGTGTTTGTGCCCAGGCAGTCCAAACTCAATCACAACCTTCCTACTTGAGACATCTGCTAGGAAATTAAAAACATTAGTAGCAGAAAATGAGACCATCTTCAGAGAAGGACTTCATATTGCTTTTGCATTGTTTTTGCTTTTACAATGTGCTGCAGCTGAGGTACTTGGAGAAGAGGATGTGTCTTCAGAGGAAGAGATTGTTGACTCAGCTTCACCCTGAGAAATAATCTTCTAAATAAGACACAGAATCATCTTACCTGCTAGAAATTTATTTTTCCATTTTTTTTACTGTCATACTTGCAGGCACTTTATACTCATTGGATATTCTGTGTTGCAAGATGACAAATGCTTTTTCTTTTTCTTGTTCGTGTTCATGTTAGCATCAGTCTGTCTGTAAAGATTTCTGCTTAACCTGCCTGGTAAATTTACTTGCACATAAGTCAGTGAAAGGCCTCTCAAGTTTATGGTGCCACTTAAAAAATTTGTAGTAAAAATGGATGTTTAGTTTTTCGGTTTGTTGGCTTTCTGAAAACCAACATAACCAGCAAGTTCTACCACATCATCCAGAACAGGATGACCACTTGTTTTTCTCTGGCTGTCACAGATGTCACTTGCACTGAGTCCATGAGCATTTTTACAGGAGCTTTCCCCCATATATATGTAGTAAGAAGCTATGTATTAAAACCTTGAAAATGTTTGGATACGTCATTGAGATTTTCACTAGTAATCAACCCTGTAATGTCTGAGTGCCCTTCTCATTCATCCTGTGTGTCTCAAAGCAGATAGGATCACAAGAAAATGTAGGTCAGGAGGGACCTCAGGAAGTCACCTAGGCTAACCTTCTGCTCAAACCATATGTTAGCATTTCCATTTAACAACTCAGGCAGCTAAGGTACAGGGTTTAAGTGCATTTTTGTGTGACTTCATGCAGATAATCCACTTGAAGTAGTAGTCAAGCTCCTATTTTCTATAGCTACAAGATCATCCTTCCTTGGAGGGATGGATATTTTTTCCCCGGTGAGCTGGAAAAGAGGATGAATAAACGTCTGTAATGCCTTCTTAAGGCTAATTGTGATACCAGTTTTGAGAACAGGATATTTAAGTTGATAGGAAATAAGTTCATTTACAAAGATGTCTTCTAAAGTTGTTCTTTCCTTCTGCATATATTTTGTTTGGAGCATAAAAATTACTGTATTATGTTGTGTGTTTTCAGACATGCAGATTGAGCTCCTGCATTAGCAGAATTAAAGAATGAACTAGGAAAGAAACCTGGAGTTTATGTTCAATAGCATAATGAACATTTCGGTCATTCTTGCTACATACTTCCAGTCAAGCTCAAGTTTTACTTTGAAGCCGACGTAAATTATTGGGCCGTTTGTCCACAACTGATGGGAAGAACGCTTAAACCTTTGCTTGGAGATCTTCGTAAATATTTGCTGTTGTAATGAAGGGGAGCACCCAGTCTCTCTTCCTTGGCAGCACAGTTTGATCTCTAGGTCACGTTCTCCAAGAAGACTCCATGCATTAAACTTTCTTGCCTCTTTCTAGGCCCCTTCCAGTCTTCTGTCTAGGACTGTACTGAGAGAGTTGCATGTTCCCCAGAGGTAAAATCCTCTTCCCTTTGCCCCCAGGCAGGACTTGTTGAGTCAACTGTCCTCTCTTCTGATGAGAAAATCCACTCGCCATCACAGATTTGTTATACCCAGTTGTGGAAGGTCATGTTGAATTAACCAGATGTTTACAATTACGTGGGACAAATAAGGGCTTTAATATGGTCTTAATTTCTTATTGCTACATACACCCTCTTTACAAAAAAGAAAAAGTAGGAGAGCGCTATGAAAGTGAAATTGCTATTTATTTTGTTTTAAAACCTTAGTAGAACTGAGAAGGTTACCCATTTCACTTCAGATGCCTAAGTGAAAGGTAACATTAAATTTTGCTGTATCCAACTAAACCCAAGACAATATTTAGGTGATTTTGAGACAGAAGTTTATCATAGCTTCAGATTCATTATTAACAGGGGCATCTGAGTATGTCCAAAAGAGCTCTGAAAAAGTGTTTGCAAAAGAGCTGTTAAGAGATGGATAAATATACTTCACTTTGCCCACAAAGTGAAACAAAGGCCATCCCTTCTTAGCTGTTTTTAAGGATCCCAATGAATAAGAATGGAAATCTTTGTGAGGTACTTTTATCTAAAATAACTTAACAGTTCAGCAAAACACCAGCATAATGTTTCTTTGAGGCATTCAGCGTCAGGGCTTTCATTATTACTTATAGAGTCTGAAATTTTAGAAATGCAAAAATATCTTCACTGAGTCCTAGTGTTCTTTGTGATTGGTGGTCAGGTGCATGGAAATTACCGTAGATGTAACTGTGGCCATCTTATGTGCCCATGCAGGAGGGGGGGAAACCGATGGAAGAACTGATACTTCAGAGTTTTACTTTTCAGTTATATCTGGGAAGAAGGGTTAGATCCACACTAATTAATAGCTCAGCAGTTGCACACTTAACTGGAGCCTGGCAGGTGTGGGGAGGTGTGGGCTTTTGCTATTGAATGTGTAAGAAGGTCGTGGCGTCTCTGCTGTACAAAGGTGTCTTCCTGTCAAAGTCATGACATATTCAAAGTGCTTCATAGGGCAGCTCTCTAAAGTAATATTGTCAGGCTAAGTGTAGACCTAAAAAAAGTATTTTATTGCCTGCAGAATGTTTAAGTTTGTTGTTTACATTTTCTGTTTCATCTTGTGAAAATACTGCAGACCTTTCTCTCTGTGTTATGTCTTGTACTGGAAGTATCTTTTGGATTAAGACAGGACGGGATCATGACTTTTTTGTAATGATTTTTATTTTTGGAATGCAAAAAATGAAATGACAGTCAACAGCATTCATTCTTTCCATTTTCAGATTTTTTCATTTGGTCATTTTGAATAAAATTTATCTGAGCTAAGTAGTGTTCCGTCTTCTGAAATGCAGATAAGCATAAATGAACTGTTCAGCTTGAGCCAAATGAATTATTTGATATGAAGAAACTTGAATTCTTTATTTTTCCTTTAAGTATTGAATTTATTGTCAGTTTTGATGCATAAAGGATTGCAGTCTTGGAGGAGGGGGTCTGGCTTTGAACTGCAGTTATCTCTGAGAATTGAGATGTTATTTGTAGGAGAGAGAGAAACACACTTTGGTTGATCTCCAGTTCAAACAGCAGCAATCAAACACAGCCAGATCCATGGCTCTGAGTAGTGAAAGGCCATTTTGTAAAAAGAGAGTGGTACCTATGGGACTAATCACCTTGTCTGGTGGGCAGAAGCAAGCCCAGGTCTGCTAGTATTTCAGGTAGCTGTGTCTGTAGAGGTCAAATGTAATCAGAGATGATGTCCCCAGTAGGCAGAGGTGTGGAAGTTAGGGCCTTCTTGCTCATTTGTATTTTCTTCAGTTACTTATCATCATGCAGACATAGTTCCAAAGCATGCCAGGAAGAAAGACATGAAAGAGCCTGGACTGCTGATACAGTGGGTGTGAGGATGTGAGGAGGGACCCAGTGCAAGCCAGGTATACAGGGAATGGTTTCTACCTCTTGGAAGAATGAGGCTAGAAGGGTGGGTGGTGGAGAGCAGGGGATGAAGTTTCCTTTTTCTGAGTAAAATGTGAGAATAAATGTCTGAAAATGGTGGTGGCGTTAAAGGCCCTTTAAGACTCTGAAGCGTTTTTACCAATGATAGCTGGAAACCTTCAGAACTTAAATGCATTTTTGTCAGAGGAGGTCCTTTCAGGTGTTCCAGAAGGCACTAGGGAGGCATCACTTCTACCCCTCTGATGGGTAGGAGCGTTTGAATAAACAGAGTTTCTTTTGTTAGTCTTCTGCTAGATGACCTCAAAATATTGTGAAATTTGTATTATCTTCTTGATACATCCTTTTCCCCAGTCCTCCTGTACTCTGTTGTCTCTGAAAAAAAGAACAAAAGATACATTTTCTAACTGCCTAACTTTTTCTACATAGTTTGTGCTCCTAAAGGACCAACCACAGCCTATCATCAGCTGCTCAAACACTTCCTTATAATGTTAAAATAGTTACTGTGCAAAGAACTCTAGTTGCTGTGCTCTTCTGTTTCTCTGCTGTTAAGCAGTGACATTTGTCATAACAATAATATATTGGATCTTGCTATCTTCCAATGCTTTTATGTTAAAAAACTGCTCTATTACTATGAAATTAATTTCTATTCCATACCTATATTTTATCTACAAATTAGTTTATAATTTAATGGAAAAATACATGAACTAATTGAAATAAAGTAAATTCACTATCTCTAGGAATTCTCTCCAACATTGTCTCTTTAAGTCTTTGTAGAATACAGGGGTAGAAAACTGGGGTAAAATGAATTTCAGCCATGTTTCCTGACCATCATTATAAAGAAGTAGTACAGATGGTGATGTATTTTCATCCCTAAATGATTTTCTTGCCTGGTCTCTCCAGGAACATAGCTCTGAGCAGCCTTCTGATTAGAGTGTGTTGTTGATCTGTAAGGCCTGCTGGGCATGATTGATTATGCACCATGCATTCCAATGGAAACATTTGCATATTTTCATCACCAAAACTCTCCAGGAGCCTGACTCCAAGATCAAAAGCAGTATCTGCTTAACTATGATAACCTTACTGGAAAGACTTCCCAATCTGCTTGTAGAGGGAAGAACCTGACAATCAAGTTGTGCTTTTCTGTTTATTCAGAAGTGGTGTTTATTCAGCGATTGTCTTCTATTATGATTCTCCATCTGTTTTAGACTTCTCCTCAGTCTCTTGGGGGAGCTTCTTCCCTGTATCTCTCACAATTTTCGCTGAGGGGATTGATGGGGCAGCTTCAGAGGGCATCAACTATTTGTTGGCTGCTGAGGATTTTCAGTCTAATTGGGTAAAAGCAAAAGGCCAAGAAACCAGGCTGTG
>WEIT01030204.1:4660-20044 GCA_013389985.1 Dryoscopus gambensis
ACAGGTGTACCATGTTCCATTTTGGAGAACTTTGTCTTGCAGAGGAAGAACGAAGACAGCTGGAACTGAGTGAGAGAATAGGTCTTGTTCAGAAGCAGGGTTTACATCTGTTTTGATTGTGTTATATTCCATCTCAGGAGTCTTTACATCATAGAACCAAAGAAAACCAGATACCAAAGAAACAAATATTTTATGATAACTTAAGAAATTGTTCCTTGGGCACTGGTAAAATGGTTGTTACATGATGAGAAAGTTGTTAGTATTGGATAAGCTTGAAATCTCCCTTTCCTGGCTTATAGTACTGATACTTCAAAGGGCTGTATAGCTGTCTCTTTGCTGTGTCTGCAGTGTTGTGGGCATCCACTGAAAAAGTCAACAAATGGACCAACTTGTTATTTGTCAAGGTATTTCTGTATGATCGGAGTGTCTGCCTTCTGTGTATTTGTGAGGTTGGTTCGTTGTCCACAGTCTGTAACAGTGAGTGTAACCTGCTGTTACTGTTTTGGGATCAGGCTCTATTACTGCAAAGAAAAGAGGGTTCATCTCATCTGTGTGCAGTTTTGTGTGTCACACTGTGAAAAAGCTCACTTGGTTTGTTCAGCGTGGAGAAGAGGAGGCTGAGGGAAGTCCTCAAGTGGTCTGTAGCTTCCTCATGAGGGGAAGCAGAGGGGCAGGCACTGATCTCTTCTCTCTTGTGACCAGTGACAGGACCTGAGGAAATGGCCTGAAGCTGAGTCAGGGGAGGTTTAGGTTGGATATTAGAAGAAGGTTCTTCACCCGGAGGGTGTTTGATCACTGGAACAGGCTCCCCAAGAAAGTGGTCACATCACCAAGCCTGACAGAGTTCAGAAAGTGTTTGGACAACGCTCTTGGGTACATGGTGTGATTATTGGGGTGTTCTGTGCAGTGCTGGGAGTTGGACATGATGAACCTTGTGGGTCTCTTTCAACTTAGGACAATCTATGATTAAAAAATAAAAAAAAAAGGGATTACCTCTTAACCACTCTTTAGATAACATCTCCATGGGTTTTTTTTCCCTTATTCCTCTTTGCATTCATGAATCGCTTCTTTGGAAAAAAATTAACTGTATGCATTAATATCTTCCATGTTACTGCTTTCAGCACACCATAGTGAATAAATATTATTTTATCAGCCCACTTGGCAATAATGACCATTAACCTGATTGTTGACTGATGGGTCTCAGATGGAATGCTGAATGCGTGCTTGTTCCAAAATGGCAGAATCTGCCTCTCCTTTTTACTGTAATAAAGCTGATTCTGTTTGCAGCACTGTGTTGCTGGGAGACTGCAGCTAATTTTTATGGCGCATGTCAGTAGTAAGGATTCAAATTATACATTTCACTGAGTAGCTCTTCTTTTTGTTTGTGGACTGCCTTCTGTAAGGGGTGAGAATTTTTATTGTTCTGGGGAGAACTGTATTTGTTCTGGGAGACCAGAGAATATGACTGAATCTGGAACAAAAGCTCAGACTGTTTTGTTGATAACATCATTGTACTTCTGAAGTCACTTCAGGGGGGATGGTGGCCTGACTAAATTTACACCAGTCTGATAGTCAAGTCTAACACATGTATTCAGGAGAATTCCAGGTGAGGCCAACACTTCTCCTCAAACTGCTGTTTTTCTTTTTCAGACTCCATGGTGCAAAACTTCAGCATGTGGCGTGACTTTAAAGCAAAACAACAAAATAGACTGAGAGATTATGAATTGGAAAACTGTGTCGTTTTGGTTCACAACACAGATAACGGTGGCAATTTTAGGGCTGTGTAGAAAATGCAGTCCTTTTTAAAATGATTGTTGCACAGCTTGCACGTGAATCAGGACATGCATGCAGTTACATTGGCAAAAAGTGGGTGTAATTGGGCATGCACCTAAATGGAAAAATACATGTGTAAAGTGGAATCGGACTAATTAGTAAAAATCTTTTGCTTGCTGAATCTGTACTCCTTTTCTGGCTAAAGGAGATGGTAGTCCATTTTGTGCTGTTCACAGTCTGCTTAGGTTTGTAGCAGTGTCTTGTTTTTAATCTTGCTTGAGATGCCTCTAAAATGGGGTGTGTGTGTGTGTCTGAAGCCTGCTTGCTTATACACGCGAGTCATGTCAGCTGCAATGCGGCAGTGCTTGGTGCTAATGAGGTGAGCAGCCAGAGCACCCGTCTGCTTATGTTTGCTCATCTCTGTGCAATTATGGCTGTGGGGATTGGAAAAAGGGATTTGTATTGGATGTGGCTCTGTTTTGGCCTTTCCAGAGTGTGGTTCTGTGTTCTCCTGAGGACTGGGCAGCACATTTCAACTTCCATTTTGGGAGTTAGGTGGTTGCTTCATTAAATTCATTAGAGCTTCATGCAAGCTCTAAAATACATCCTGGTTGGGTGAAAAAAAGAAAAAAAGGAAGTACAGAGAGGGGAAACCTCCCCTTCTTCTCACCCCCCTCCTCTCCAACTCCCCCCCAATTAATTCTAATGCACCTTGAACTGAAATATATTGCCTGGCAGTCTGTGCCTTCAGGTAGAGTAGATACAAGTTTGTATTTGTAAAGTAACATCTTTGGAGTAGAATAATCAGGTAATAAAATTTGGTTTGATATCAGTAGTTACAGCTGGCCTTTGGTAGGCACAAAATGCAGATGCAGTGATTTCACAGCTCACGTTTTTTTTTTGTAACCCTTCAGGTGCTGACAGCGGTGTGAGCTGAGTATTTTCTGATAAAGTCATAAAATTTTGCTTTGAACATAAGGCAAATAAAGTGACTATCAAATCTGGTTTGTCTTTTCCCATCCTCAGATGCCAGACTGTCTCCATTGAGCTTGATAACTTCCCGTCCAATCCTGTCGTATTCCTATTCCTGCAGCTTGTCTTTCAGTGTTTCTTTTTCAGAGAATTAGCCTGTAAAACTATAGGTCATGATTAAGTAATATATTGATCTTGGTGGCAAAACTGGCTTTCTTTCTAGTTCCTGCCTTTGTCACAGGGTGCTTCCCTGTTAGCTGATAAAGTTGTTTCTGAGTAGTTATTTAATATAAATCAGATTGTTGAAATTACCTGTTAAAAATACTGCTGGTTTTTTGTGTTTTTTCAAGGATCGTATCTAGTCTCTGTTTCTTTGGCAATGTGTTGTGTAACGTGATACCACAAACAGAGGGATCAATACCACTGGGACTGGGAAAGGTATGAACTGCATCCCGTAGGCAAGAACCAGCGGTGGGAGGCAGGAACCTCCTGAGCTATTGATACAGCTGATGTGAGTGTAGTGTGCAGCTGACACCCATAGAAAGGATTGTGTGTCAATCTATGAAAAAATGTCCTTCACCCTGGGAACAAGCCCAAGACTGTGTGCCCTAATTAAGTCTGGTTTTTGCTTAGCCCTAGTTTTGAGTGAGTTAAGAGTGACATGTATGAAACAGTACAGCTGACAAGATGTATGCTAGGGAGAGTTGTGCTGCTTTAACGCTCACTGTTGAAGTCTGGTATCTCTGTGATCACAGATAGTGCAGTATTTCTTTGCCTGTTTACCTTCTGCTGGAGACCTTATGACTTAAGACTGGGATGTTTTTCTCTTCTTTCTTCAGGTCTCCGGGTGAAAGGGGAGCTCATTACTGCTTACCCACAAGTGGTGGTTGTGCGTGTGCCAACACCTTGGGTCCAGAGTGACAGCGACATCACAGTCCTTCGCCACCTAGAGAAGATGGGCTGTCGATTGATGAATCGTCCTCAAGCCATCCTCAACTGTGTCAACAAGTTCTGGACGTTTCAAGAACTTGCTGGCCATGGTGTGCCTCTTCCAGACACTTTTTCATATGGTAAGGCTGTTGGAGCAAAAGAATAGCATAGTTGCCTAGACAACTTATGCTTTTGCAGTGCAAAAGATAAGAGTTTGGAAATCCATAGAAATTTAAGTAGCATGACGCCAGTTCCACAGCTAAGTGTTGCGTAACCAGAAAAGGAGGTTAAAGTCACGACACCCAGATTCTGGTTTAGTCTTCGTTGATTAGCTTGTGGTGCTTTGAAAAGAGTGCCTGAACTGTAGCCCAGCCTTCCAAGCAACTGACTTTGACTGTTAGTGCTATAATACTTTCTGTTATTTTCCAATTGCCCAAAACAACAGACAAGAGCTTGGGGTACTAAATGTCATAGGTACTACAGAGAACTAGACTTCGGTACAACTTGAAAGTAGATTGAACACCTATATGAATAAAAGTGTCTGCAAATGCATTAGTTTCTGTGAAAAGACAAGAGTAGCAAAGAGTACAAGCCCTTGTGTTCACCTTTTAACGATAGTTTGGGCTTTGTTTCCCACCAAAACAGTTAATTATTGTTTATTGTACTTGCGTCTGGAATCTCTGGTATCTCTGGTTCGTGACAGAGTGCTAGATTAGAGGAACTATTTGTCTGAGCTACCCTGATGCTATTTCTGCTTTTAATTACAATCTATTAAAGAACTGAAGATACCTCTCAACCTTCCTTTCCTTCTGGGAAAATACCAGTGCTTTTCTCCCCTTTGTGTGATTGCATCAATAGTTTTTTGTAATGGGAACTTGACAAAAATGAGAAAAAAATCAACAAAAACAAACACATGACTTTCTATCAATTGCTATTTCCATCAATTACCATGAAAACACATTTGAGAAGAAACATACCCTTTCTTTATACATGTGGTTGCCCTAACTTGTTGAGAAAGGAATGAGTTTTTAATTTTTGGGGGGAAGGGGAGACCATGAATGGTGCTGAATAATTGCAGAACATACCTGTTTGGTTGTAACTCTCCCACTTCTGTTAGTGCCTCTGGAATTTGACAGAAGCATGACTTCTTTTCTTTTTTTCTTTTTTCTTTTTTTTTTTTTTAAACCACAAGTATCAAGTTATCGGTGAGACCTGACTTTGCCACGTAAAGCCAGATGTGCTGAATGACATGTTACTCCATGACATGCATTGAACTCCATGGCAGGGTCGTGATGGCTGCTGCTGACTTTGTGACCAGTGTCTTGGCTTGACTTCTGCACTTTACTGCATGATGGGTTAGAGGGGGCTCATCCCTTTGTCTGCTGACTTTTCTGTATTTCTTGTGCTGTGGTCAGCCTTCTTTGAATTGAACTCAAGTAACCTTAATGTATCAACCATAGTTGTGTGGATGGCCGTTAAAAGCTACTCTCTAAGGTCCTTACAGATGCAATGAGATTAAAAGGTTGAAGTGCTACTTCAGGGTATAGAGAGAATGAGATACGGGAGACTTAAGCCTTCAAAAGTGGGGAGGTGGACTGACAAGGTCTGGGTTGTTGCTGCTCTCTGGATTATGCCTTGTCATTGTATTCTGTGTTGCTTTCCTGGTTAGTAGTTTGGATGGAACTGTTACTAGTGTTATGTGTCTGCTATTTTCCTGTTGGACACTTGAAAAGATGGGAGTTGATAAAATAAAAGGGATAAACTGGAACAAGATGGTAGAATTGGGGCATTCAGATTTGGAAGATTAGATTGAGCCTTTTGGGGTTGTGATCAAGAGGCCTTTGTCAACTTGCGTCTTCAATTCCAAAGGAAGTAGGAGTTAGTATCCCACACTCACAAACATCTTCAAAGTCTAATCATGCTCCATGACCAAGGTCCTCTTAACCAACAGTTTTTTCCGCATTATCTAAACTGTAAGGGTGGGAGGAATGTATGGCAATTACATCCCCAATTTGGCCACACCAGACTGGTGGCACATAATGTTGTTGGTTTTCTTTTTGCCAGGTGGTCATGAGAATTTTTCCAAAATGATTGATGAGGCGGAAGTGCTGGAGTTCCCTATGGTGGTGAAGAACACGCGGGGTCATCGAGGTGGGTGTGAGGTCAGGGGTGAGGGCAAGGAGTATTCTGAGCAGCACTCCCAAGATTTTGTCTCATCAGGGAATGCTAGTTAAGAAGGTCTGTTAGGTGTTGGATTTATTTCCACTACATCTAAATTCTACCACCCTTTGAATTCTGAACGTTGAATAGACCACAGCACTGCGAAACAGATTTAGTAGAACCCAGTCTTGCGAGGGGAAAGGGTTCAAAATTATGGTGCATTGGTGACTTCTATGAGGAAAGTTTTGAACTTGCATAATGGGAGGTCTGGCCTTTGTGAAGTCGAAAGACGCCTACATGGATTTTGGGGATGTTTCTAAATAGGCATAAAAAATGAAATCTCAGTTCATTCAGTGACTTTTTTCCTACTCAACTTTGTCTGTAATTAGGATTTTGATTTAAATAAAATCTTATGTATTGTTTGTTAAACTGGATCTCTGTTTTTCAGAAAAATACCTCTGACAGTGTTGGTGTCAGATTTCAGATTAAATTGTTCTGTTATTAGTCTTTTGTTTTAAGTGTTGAGCATGAAACAAACATCACCTTCATTTGATGTTAGATAGTGGTTACTAAAGGAATACCTGTTTAAATCAGTTTCAGAGGTTATTTGCACAGGAAGTTGCTCTTTTTTTATTATACTTTAAAACAAATTTAATAAATACTAGATGTATAGAGAGACT
Source organism: Dryoscopus gambensis (assembly GCA_013389985.1). NCBI lineage: Eukaryota > Metazoa > Chordata > Aves > Passeriformes > Malaconotidae > Dryoscopus > Dryoscopus gambensis. The sequence goes on from WEIT01030204.1 coordinate 11,176, forward strand.
AAAAATGACGTTAAAGCACAAAACTAGGAGTTATTTTAAACAAAATCATAACTAGAAGACACCACTTCTTCCTTCTTTCCGTCCATCAGTTTGCTCCCACTCTGCTGCTCTGGTTCTTCTCTTCAGCTGGCATGAGTGCTTCTGTAGCCATGTAGTAACTCGATTCAGGAACTGATGTTGAATGGATCTAGATGGGTTATTTTTACTCTGATTCCTTACATGACTTAGCACTTACTTGCTCAAATACTTGTGTTAATGTAATGGAAGAGAACAAAATGCTGGGGCTGAGGAAGATCAGACCTGCTTCTGTTGGCAGCAATACCTGTTAGTGTGGTTTTAAAGTGTGTGTGGGGCTCTAAAGCCAAGGTGGAGTTCGATGTTGCAGCAAGATGAATTTGACAGCTGTGGAATATCTGAGGTAGTGGATTTGACTTGACACTGCCTCTTGTGAAGATCTACTGAATAATTTTAGAGTTACAGCTATTGACTTTCCTCTCCCTTTTTTTAGCCAGAATTCCTGTAAATCTGTCTACAAGGTTTGCTTTAGAACACTTTAAATTCCAGGCATTTTAATGCAAATTTATGCAAAGTACATATCTTTTCACATTAAGAGAGTTGGGAAACTTCTTCAAATTAATTGAAGAGTAGCCATTTACAAATTGTATTCAAAAGAAATAGACAAACATGGTCATAGGTACTGGCTGATGAATAAAAGTCATACTCTTCTAAGCCCATTTTCTGTGCAGTTTGCTGCCACAGCAAATGGGCAATCCTGGTTTTGCCAAGATGTCAATGATGCTGTATAATTCCCAAGAACTAAGTAGTTCCCTTCCAAGGTGTCATTCTTCCTATTCCATTTCAGGAATACAGTAGGATTAATTGCCTGTAGGAGAGAGAAAGTTTGGAGTGGGAGAAAGGACATGAAAGTTTTTTCTTGTCATGAATTTTAAGCTTACATTCTCAGTTCTCTGTAATGAGAAATTCCATGTTCCTCAAGCAGTGTTCTGTGTGTTATGGAGACCTTAAATCCTGTCTAAACAGAGGCTGCTTCAGTTGCGCTTAGGAGCACTTGTTGGAATTCTTTACACATTATTTATCCTAGTTCTGCTACTGCTGCATTTCTGTTCCCTTACTTAAGGAGGGCAGTTTATAAATTTATTTTTGTACTGTTAACACCGTAACAATAATTGAATGTCAGTTCTGCCACAGGAGGAAGTGTGCAGCCTTATTGCAAAACATAAATCTAATATGACATAGAGCCTTTAAGAAAGGGGAAAAAGAGTTGGGAAATGTAGATAAAGATGGAAAGGAGTGCAGTCTTGTGAGACTAGAAATTAGATAGAAAGTGGTAGAGTCTGTTTCAGGAATGAGTTTAACTAGTATTAATACAATTGGAAAAGAACAAAGTAGTCTTTGGTGTGCTCTAGAGATGAAGGGGAATAAAATTACTTACTTTAGGTCAAAAAATCCAAGTCCTAGAGACATTTGCTTGCAGAAAAGCTAGTGATTTGTAAAGATATTTTTTTTTCAGTTGTGGGATATTCCATTCATTTTTTATCTTGTAGAATCTTCTGCTAAATTATTTTGGATACTGTGGAGTGGAACGTTTTCCTGTGAATGTAGTCGTTCCACTGCAAACCTCATTCTGGAGTTGTGAGCCCTTTTTAAGTATTGGGAAGAGCAGCTCTCAGGAACTTCCTAACGGAGAAGTGGGTGGTTCTGCACTGACACACTAGAGACTTCAGAGTTCTAAGTTACACAGCGTTAAACAGTTTCATGTTGTTTGTTCCTGTGTGTCAAAGCTGTAGGCTGTGGGTCCTGTCCTCTTGAAGGAACAAAATTGCCTTTAATTAAATGTCTGCTGCTCTTTAAGTATTTCTTCCTTTTTTTCTCTCACTAAGGGCTTGTACCAAAAGAAGTTGAAACTGCAAGACCACCTCCTTTATCTAAAGCTTTTCTCTTTTCCTTGCTTCTTTCTTTTTCTTTTTTTTTTCTACTCACGTCCCCTCAGCTCTGTCAGTACTTTACCACTTAAAAGTGCTGAATCAGTGGAACACTGTTGTCCATGGAAGAATTTGTAAATGGGTGTAAGCTACGGATGGGGCCTGTGAGAATGGGCGGCGTCCTGGTTGGAGGTTTTACTTTCATGTGCTGAATCATTGATGCAGCTCAGATCAGTAGCTGCTTTCAATATGCTGATGTTCTTTCCTCCATACAGGTAAAGCTGTGTTCCTGGCACGAGACAAGCACCATTTGGCAGACCTAAGCCATTTGATCCGTCATGATGCCCCTTACTTATTTCAAAAATACGTTAAGGAGTCCCATGGCAAGGATGTGCGCGTCATCGTAGTAGGAGGCCGTGTGGTGGGCACCATGCTCCGCTGCTCGACAGATGGGAGGATGCAGAGTAACTGCTCACTTGGTAGGAAAAGCGTTGCTCATAGTTTTGATCAGAATTTTTCAATCCAGTTGAAAAATCACAAAGCCAACTGAAATAAGCTGCAGTTGTTATTTTGTGTTAATTGTGCTTACTGCTGGGCGTTTAAAGGGGAAACACGAGAATAAGGATTAAGTAAGAAGCATGCTGAGCAAACACAGAAGGAGAGACAATCTCTGCTCACAGTGTTAGATGGTTAGGATGGACGACAAGCAGGGGAAAGTTCTAGAACACAAATAGAGCAACTGATATGGTAATGGCAGTTCAATGCTAATGCCATGTTACCGTTTGTTTCATCCTGTTAAGAGGAACAGAAAATGAAGGAAGACAGAAAGCAACACTTAAGGGAGGTGGAGGAGGCAGTCAGTTGGCAAAAGGGTAAAAGAAAATGTTAAGAGAGGAAACCGTTGAAGGCAATCAACAGTTGGATTGCATCGTGCATCTTCTGTGCGGCCTTAAGTCTGTCAGGTTCCTCCCTGCTACCTCTTCCCCCAAAGGCCGTATGTGGGAGAAAAAGGAGGTTACTGCTTTGATTGAAGTGTACTCAGAACTGAGATTCTGCATAGCTTTGGGTGTTGGACATGGGGGTTTCTGAGGGTGAAGGGAGGAAGGACACTTGAGGGTGCTTGGCTGAAGCTGTACTGAACCTGAGCAGGGATGGGATAAAATGTGTTCATGTGTAGTGCAGTTTTGGTTAGTCAAAAAGCCTAAGAGGTTTTAGTTACTACTCGACGCAGAGGAAATATAGCCTGAAAGATTTTTCTGCTAAATGGGTTTTTTTTGTTTGTTATTGTTTGGGTTATTTTTAAACTTAAGTATTGTGATAGATGAAGTGTAAGCCAGTTAATACTTAGATCATGGACTGTGAATTTGACCAGCTGAGATTCAGACACAAATGTTACCCTAATTCTTGCTTTAGAGACAGTAACCTGTGATACTAAGTTGAGAGGGATGTGAGCAGATGATAAGGTCTTAATCCCCATTCCCCTCAATTATATCTACAGTTAAAGCTGTAGTCTTATCAAGAGCTCTAGGTGTAATTTTGCTGAAATATTTCTTGTGATCCCTTACAAACATGTAAGTAAGCCTCTACCTTAGAAGGAGCAAGGGTGGCTGGTTAGTTCATTTTTTTAATATCCTGGGATCATAAAAATGTGTATATTTTCTTGACTAAAAAGTCATCACTTAACTGTTTTTTAAACAAGTAATAATCTTGACCTGCCAAAGGTAAGTCAGAATCTTTGGAAATCCTGATGTGGCATCATGTTCATTAGTAGTCACTGTGGAAAGGAGGTTGCTTTCTAAGTCATCAGCAGTGTGCTTGCAGGTTCACTTTGAAGCTTCCCAACCAAAAAGTGCCGACCAGTTGAGAAGGATGTCAGTCACCTGTGACCTGAGCGCAGACAGCAAGTCTTTTTCACTTTTTCCAGGTGGTGTAGGAATGATGTGCTCGCTGAGCGAACAAGGCAAGCAGTTGGCAGTCCAAGTGTCAAACATCCTGGGAATGGACGTGTGCGGCATTGACCTGCTGATGAAGGATGACGGCTCGTTCTACGTCTGCGAGGCCAATGCAAATGTAGGTTTCATTGCCTTTGACAAGGCTTGTAATTTAGACGTAGCTGGTATCATAGCGGACTATGCCGCTTCCCTGCTGGCCCCCGGCCGCTTGACGCGGCGCATGTCCTTGCTCTCCGTGGTGTCCACGGCCAGCGAGACTAGCGAGCCAGAGCTGGGCCCTCCAGCTGGGGCCGCTGTCGACAACATGAGTGCTAGCTCCAGCTCTGTCGACAGCGACCCTGAGACCACGGAGAGAGAGTTGCTCACCAAGCTCCCGGGGGCTCTCTTCAACATGAACCAGCTATTAGCCAATGAGATCAAGCTCCTTGTGGAGTGATGCCACGTGTAAATAGGTGACCAACAGAACTCTCTCCTGTAAATTTTTTTTTTAAACCAACTTGCAATGCTGTTTATCAGAGACGCTCAGAGGAATGAGGAAAGGGGGGTGGGTGTGTCAGTCAAGAGAGCAAAAGTAAAAGGCACACGTGCTGTGACTACTGTCCCTAATCTTTTGCAGAACGTTAAATTGTCTTCATTCTTCATCAGTTTTACAGTGGAGATGCTCAGTTCACAACCAAGTGGCAATTTTATTTGGATGCTGCTTTGGTCCCCAGATATATTGCAGTTCATGTGTCTTCACAGGCAAGCATTGAAGCGTGATTCACACTTGAAGATTTTCAGAAAGTTGTCTGTCAGCTCTCTAGAAACTTCTGTGAATTACTGCACCAGTTAAGTCTCTTCTACCTCTGTAAGGCTTGATCCTGTAAATTGCTGAGTGCCTCAAATTCTTTATGTGAGTTGAAGGTGTTAAATACCAAGTATTTCAAAATTCCTGGACACCTACTGTTCCTGCTCTTGTAGATGGGAGCTGTAAGTTCAGGATCCTTTTAAAGTCATCACTTTCTGACCTTGGAGGATACAGCCTTTTAAATGACAAGGCTGAAAGAAGTGTCAGTTGACTTAATGTGAACTTTCTGTAAAAATCTGTAAATTGTACCATCTTGGTATTAAGTGGCAGCTTTGTGTCTAAATTTCTTTATAAAGCTTTTAAAGGAGAATATTAGTACTTCTGTTTTCCTCATTTCAAATCCTGATTTTGGAGGGTATGTAGAGGAATTGGTCATACTCTATTTGTGGGCAGAAGTGGCACGTTTTTAACTATTTTTTGCATGGTTCGAGGAGATAAACAGCACTGTAATGTTTGGTATACAAAATGATGTTTAATCTAATGTGAAAAAGAATTACACTAGTTTAAAGCAAACGTGCATCGACTTGTATTTGTTAGTGTTTTAGTCTTTCTGAGAGAGATCTGCAATGTTAATGTTCCTTTTTCTTTTAATACATGCTAGTCCAACACTCCCTTCTCTATGCCTGCATCTTTAACAGTGGCCAAAGTGAAAACACCGCAGACTGTTTGTTAAGAAAACACTGAATTATAGCCTGTACATTGGTGGGGGGTTGTTTGTTTGTTTTTATTTTTTGCCTTTTTTTGGAGGGAGGAATGTGATAAGGTGTGGAGGAGGGCAGAGCTGGTTAAAAGTGATTAGTCATCCAGAGGAACTTTAGAATAAAGCTGCAGTTCATACAATACTTACCAGGCTTACTTTTTCCCCACTGAACATAAAAACTGATGTTGGCATAAATCCAAAGAGTATAACTGGGGAGAAATACTCAGTTCTTAGCTTTGGGAAACGTGGCAGATTTAAAAAAAAAAAAAAAAAGAAAAAAAAAAGAGAGTTCAGCCAGAGTTAAAAAAAAAAAAGAAGAAAAANATTAGCTTTGAGCTGTTTTGGAAAACAGATAACCAAAACAGATACTGAGTCCATTTTTCAGTCCCTGTCTTCCTCCTCCTTTTCCTCCTCNCCTAGGTCCACAAACAGTTAAGGGATTGATCCTGGGCCCTTACATGTTTTTGGTGTGAGTGCACACACTTGTGTGTGTTTGTGTNCCCTTTTCATTCCCCTCTTATTCTTGGGGTTCATAAAGCCCTGGAACTATATATATATAAATATATATAAAGATAAGCCTCTTTTTTAAAAACAAAAAGTAAAACGTTTACAATTGAAAAATCATCTTGTGAAAATAGGTTTGTTTGGAGGGGGGTTGTGTGTGTGCAATGCTGCTGTTTTCTGGATACTTTAATGGAGCATGTCCCATGTACCCTCTGAGGTTCTGCACTACCCACCTCTGTGGCCCTTCCTCACCTCTCTGCTGCTCTGCTGTTTTACCTTCACTTGGACCTTAAACACAACTCACGGACACTATGCAGAGAGTCTTCAAGAGGCAATAAACAGAACAGTATTAACCTGCTTTATGGAGGTTTGATCATGCTTCTTTGTACAGTTTGGTTTTTTTATTTTAAAAGGAATGTAATAAAATGGCTTTTTTTTTTTTTCGTAGAATTAAATATTATTATTAAAATCAAGTGAAAGGTTGACTGTTGGTGTTAAGCAGGAGAGTGGACCAGCTGGTCCAGCAAAAAAAGGATCTTCAGCAGTAAAGGTATTTTCAAATCCTTCTTACTGAGCCTTCAAATGCACAGGTTATACCTGAAGAATATAAAGGTCTTCAACTTCCATGAAGAGCTACAGAACGACAGAATGTGAAAGTAACCCTATTCTCTAGTCACTGAGCAGTAAACTGTCTCTTCTAAGAGCTCTAATTCCCTTGCTTGTTTATCCAAGGGGAATTTGGGGTGGAGGGTGGCTCCTATCTTTTTCTTTGTTTTTTCTTTTTTTTTTTCTCTTCTTTTTTACTGGTAGGTGCCTTCATTCCCTGAGAGGCTGATAGGATCAAACCTTCCCTTTCTAGCTGTGACATACATTGAGCACATGTGAAATAACAGCAGGGAGTCAACATGTGCTAGTTGGTATACTGGGACCTTTGTGTTCCTATCACAGGAAACATCTTTCAGAGGAAAGAGCTGTTAACTGAATGTTCTGGATTGTTTTTTCGAGTCCCCATAGTATCTTGTAGCTCGCAGGAACCTTACATTTCTAGCACCCTTTCAGAATGTCTAGATTACACCTCACAGTTGTAAAATTTGTGAAGAAACATGCGATTTTTTTAGAAGACCAAGTGGATTGAGAGATTTGCAGTTTGACTCCCTTCTGCTAAGTTGCTCCTCTGGTTGGTGTTCCCATTACTAGTTTGGAGATAAGTCTATTCATAATGGTCACAGAGGAAGACAGGATTTGAAACATGATGTACATTTGTTTGGACACTGGGTATTGATGCTGCATGAAAACCTTGCTTGAGGGTTCATTTGTACAAATGGGCACACTTGTCTCATGTATTTACTGCCTACTTACCCACTGCTCATGAAATAGCGAAATGCAAAGAATGGCCTGGGGATGCAAGGGGGGTGTCTTGTTTTTACTTAAAGGAAAAAAACACCAACAAAGCTAGCCCGTGGTAACCAGGCAGTGTTTCCCATTGAAGGTGAACTCCACAGATGTCAGCTTTATACACTTTATTTTCTTCAGTCCATGTGCTGAAAATCACATGCTAAACTTCTGTACAGTTGCACTAACACTACCTCCATATCTGGGTTCAGAAGCATGTGCTGAAAAAATGGTCAACATTGGGGTGGATTACAATAGTGCCAATACAGCTGATGGTGATACAACTGTTTTTGTGTATCTTAAAGTTTGAAAGAGCCAATTAGAAATTCTTTTTTGCAAGAATAAGTTTCTTAAGCTACATCTGATGAAATTTTGTTCTTTGTAACACTGGAGATTTTCTTCTGTTCAACTTACTGTGTTTGTAATTGATGTCTTGCTGTCAGTGTTATGGATTGTTTCTTAATCCTTGTATTTAATGCTTTAATGTGTTTTATAAAATCTTTTCTTGTAATGTTACAACACCTCATCTGTAAAACAGTGTCAATGCTTGATGCTTACATTGACTGTTACATGTTTTGTTCTGCGCTGACAGTCACTCTTGAAGCATTTTCTCCCACTTGGTTGTGCTATCTTTGCCGTGTGATATTTACTCGGGAAGTAACCTCTGGAACATCTGGGTATGTCAGACGCAAAGGAGATACTTCTTCAGATGTTATACCGGACTACAAAACCCAACAAATGAAACCATTGATGCTTGCTAAATTCCCTCATTGCAAAAATCTGTCAGTTAAATACATAAGGGACCATAAGGGCTTAGAGAGACTTTGAAAACAGATTGCATGTACAGTATCTTTCTCATGGCTCACTCTTTTTGAGAAGGTTTATGGGCTTTATGGCTGGTGTGAGACACACGACCCACTCCTGTTCTCTCTATGGAATAGTAGGTGCTCGGACAGGTAACTTCTGTTGCTACTGTCTTTTTTAATTTTTAAGTTTTTCACTGTTCTAGGAATTGTTTTAAACTGAACACTGCAGGATTTATAACCAGCTGTTTGCTGCCTTTTCCTTTGTTTTATTTCTTTAAGTCTTTCTTAACCTTTGAGGGTGACTTTTGGAGCATTCTGATGGTGGATCTTGGCCTGCTGTTGGAAGTCTCCAAGCCTCTCGTTTCTAATTTGAGTTGAAAAGCTTTTGTTTTGTTTATTTGTTTAAAACAATGACACAAATTAGATGCGCGGATTTCGGGTGGGATTTGTTGTTGCACTATTTTGGGTGACTTATTCTCCCTTTGTTTACAGAAATGTGTTCTAACAGTTCACACTTTGTTACTGTTCTTTGCAAAACTTTTCAGGAGCCAAAAAAGTCAAACAATCCAGAGAAAACCCCTTCTCCCCTTTCCGATGGCACGAGTGAGAACTTATGAAAAATCCTTGCGAATGTTCCTTCCTAAACTTTTCCCCTCAGTAATGCAAGCGGGTAAAATGGTAAACGCAGCAGTTGGGTGACATCCAAAACCGACCTGTTGTCAGGT
>WEIT01030207.1:0-14858 GCA_013389985.1 Dryoscopus gambensis
AGAAGGAGAAGAAGGAGAAGGAGTTCACACAAAACAAAAAGCTTTCAGCAATGAGACAAAAGTCAAACCCCTACAAACATTTCAACCCCGTCACATCTTTCATTTCAGAGAGAGAATTCCAAAAGGACAGGACTACAACCTATCAACGTAATGAAAAATACAAATGATTTCATTTCTGAATTTTCATCGACAGTTAATCCACTGCTCCATTAAAAAAGCCCAGACCATCTCCCTTTTTTCCAGAGGAATTCTGCCTCTGGCAGAGCTCAGAACAAACAAAATTCATTTAGGGACCAGTTTCCCAACCCTTTTGCTCCCAGTTTTGCAGCACCCCCTGCTCTCAGCTGAGATGCCCAAGCCAAAATCCACAGCAGAAAGAAATGAAATCAAGGAAAGCACCACCAGGACACAACAGTATTCCTGGGAAAATGGGAATCTTTGGATTTCGGTGCTCAACTCTTTCTGAAATGCATCTAAAATGATGTAAAATCCCTATTTTTGGCCCACAGTTTGCCAGTTTTCATTCGTGGGGTACAAGGGACAGAAGAGATTTCCCTGCCAAACTTCAAATCCCAACTGCAAAGATGAAAAAAATTAAAAAATAATAATTTTTTTTTTAAATTTCAGAATAAATAATAAACCAGCAGAACTTTTAATTCTGGAAAGCAGGGGCTTTTCCACAGCTTCATTCCACAAAATGGTACAACAGGAAAAATTCAGAAAACAAAGCTCAGCACAAATTAATTTTGCTCATAATTATTTTCAGGAAATAACAAAAGAATTGGAGTCATTAATTATCCTAAATCACCTTTCTGGGTTATGAACAAAGATTATTTTTGGGAGGGAGCTGTTTAGGCAGTTTTAAGGAAGGTGCCTCCCATCATTCACCCAGAGCAGAAACACAAACACCAAACACAGCAAAAACTGGGGTTTAAGAATTGAAAGTTCTTAATTAACTACATTTAAAATTAATTATTTAAAAATGATTACATTTAAAAGTTCTTAAGAATTAAAAGGATTAAATCCCCACAACTACACTTTAAATATCACCTTCTTTTACTGAGGAAAACAAAGAATTTCAGGCTCAAGGTTCCCATTACACCAGGAATTTTTATTATTCAGGGTCTTGTTACTGTGGCTGATCTCAGAGCAAGAAAGGGCACCCAATGCTCTGTAAAAACCTTCCAGAGTCCTTTAATTCTGTTATTTTGTGGTGTTTCTCTGCTCAAATTCTTCTCAGCTGGGTAAACCTGAGACCAGCCATGGTTAAAGCATTAATAACACTAATAAAAGAAAAAAGAAAATCCTACAGCATCCTCTTCCTCCTCCAAAAATAGCAATTATCATTACTTGAAAAGCAAAGTTCAGTCATTTTTCCTTGTAGCAGTTGATCCAACAATAACAATTCCAGCCTGGAACCCAAGTGGAAGCACCTCCAGCTCAACAATCCCATTGCAGAGCCCTCTCTTTGCACCTCCCTGCACCCAAACTCACCCCGTGGGGGGGAATATTATTTACAAGGTTATTTTCTTACAGCTGTCCCTTGAGGAATCAACAAATCTGTGGACTTCCTAAAGTTTCTGGATTAATTATTCCTGCAAGCAAAGTTTAGTTCATGTATTTTTCTCCTACGTTGGGCACTTCAAGCTCATACAGATAGATGAAGAGTCAGAATAGGAATAATAATTAAAACCAGAAGTGAAATGTGCAGAATTAGGCTTTTATGAAATCCTAAAAGGATTAAAGCTTCCCTTGCTCACCAGCTGCCAGAATTCCTGCCCTCATTCCCCTCTCAGCCCCAAATCCCAGCAATCCAGGGGCTGGATTTCCAGGCTGCCACCCGAGGGTAAATCCCAGCTCAGGATCCTGGGAATATTCTGGCTCCTGGTTTTATTTTTCCAAGCCTTCCCCAGCCCAGTCCCACAGATCCCTTGCAGTGCTGGAGAATTCCAAAAGCAGGAGCCTGGTGCTTCTCCCTTTCAAGTCAAAAACTCCCACTGATTTCAGAGGGAACTGGAACACTTCCAATGGGAATTCATCCATAAAAACACTGCCCCAAAACCCAATGGGTTGGAGCCAATTCTCCAATTAACTTTGACTTTGTTCACTCCCAGCTTTGTGGAGACAACTTCTCGTGGTTTTTCACCTTCTGGGCCTTTTTTCCAAGGTGAAATGCCAAAGATGCAAAGAAATCAGGAGATATCTGAAGCTCCTGGTGCTCATCTCTCCTCTAAGCCATGCAAAGCAAGCTGCTGCTTTTGGTTTTGCTTTCCTGCTTCTTCAGGGAGCTCGGGAAGGAGAAGAAATATCATTTTCCAGGTGTTTTCTCTTACCTCATGCGATAATGGAGCCTGAAGGATGATTTTTCCTCTACCTTGAAGACCTGGTTTGGTGCATACCAGAGCTTTTTGTTCTCATCATACAGGGCAAAGAGGTTGTGGCACAGAGGGGACACAGCTGTCACAAAAACACACAAATGGATGAATCACAGGGCTCCAGAGCACACCCACACCCCGTAACACAAACGCATAAAGCAAATATTGGATCGTGAAGAGAAACTGGGATTAGCTTAAAACAAACATCAGGAAGGAAAGGTTCAGGTGGGGCTGTCACCTCGGCTGAACCCACGGGGTTTGGGGTGCATCAAACAGATCCTCCTGGGGTTAAAGTGATTCTGTGATCCTGATTTTGCCAAAGGCCTGAGCTTGAAGGAAATGATTTCAAACCTTGGTTTTGTCCAGGTCACAGAAATGGGTGTTTTACCAAACTCACCCCTTTGTCCTCAGCTTTATTTTCTTAATAAATTTAACCCCCAGAGGTGAAAGAGGAGATTTTAACAAACAAGCAGGAAGCATAACATGTTTGGGTCATTCCCCAGAGGGGTTTCCAGCTAAGAACAGGCTTTGCTATGAAGGGGCTGATCTGCTTTAACTTTGCATTTACTCCATCCCAGATTAAACCAGGCTCTGCTGTGTTTACAGGTCTCTTGTTTGAATTCCTTGTTTCAGTTCTGGGAGCAGCTGCACCATCTGTGGGTCCACAGCTCACAGAGCACCTCCTGCACAGCAGCATGAACAGGGGGGTGTTAAACACCCCTCACCTCGCTGAAATCTCTTAAAAAACAACATCAGCACTCATTTGATGAGGTTTGTCCTGCAGATTCCCATCCCTTCACCCATTCCCATGGAAGAGGAGCAATCAGGCAAAGGAGCTGAAGGGTTTTACAAGAACCCAGGTGATGTGGGCAAAGAAAACATTTGAGAGCTGCAGGAAAACCCCTGCCCAGTCCTCCTGCTCACACCCCCACAGCAGCTGGGTGACTTTGGTGTTCCAGGGGGAACAGCAAAGGGCAGGAGGGAACCCCAGAGCTGTAAACACAAAAGCACGCTGGGTGATGAGATCCACCAGAGATTAAATCCACTTTTTCCTGCGGAGTCACAGGCATCCTGCTGAGCCCAGCCCAGGGGGAACGGCACAGCACAGAGCCTGACACGTGAGGGATGCACACGAGGCAAGAGCAGCTTTGTGGGGATTTTCTGGCACAGGGGGGCTCCTCCTGTGCCTGACACGCAGAGGACGCCTCACTTGGGGGGCTGAGCTGAAATGAAGCCAAATACTCACAACACCTCTGGGCAGCCTCAATGCACAGCTCCTCCGAGGTGAACTCGCCGCTCGAGTAATAAATGGGGGCTTTGTCCTGCAGGTAGAAGAGGATTTGCAGCCCCTGGTGCTGAGCTTCCAGGTTGAGTTCATTTTTCTTGGTGCTCCTCATTTTTGCACAGAAAGCCATGGCTTTGCAATCTTCTTTTACGTTGAGATACTGGGAGAGGAGGGAGGAGAGCAAAGAGAAACGTGAGGGGGAGTTGGAATCATGACCAGAACACAAATCCATCGCTGCTGGCACGAGGGGCCAGGCACCACAGTTCTCAAAGTCCTCAGGTGGGGAAGCTGATTCTTCAAAAGCAACGAGATGAGAAGGGGGAAAAAAGAAATGTCAGTGATTATTCTGGTTCTGGGAACTCTGCTCCTAATCATTCCCTTCTCTTCTGGTGGTTCCATGGCTTTTCCAAAAGGTTTCTCTTCTCCCTGTAAAGCACAAAGAACTTTCCCATCCTTCAGCACCTAACTGGCTGGAAAACAACACTGGAGTGATTTAAACAGCTCGTTTTATGTTTCCTTTTTTCTAAAAAGTCAGCTTCTATTTTTACAACCCCTTAACAGCAAAATAATTCTCATTGTTTTCTCCCCTCTCACCCTTTGTGTTTGAAACTCCTGACACTTTATGAGTCATGGTGTATTTTATAAGACTTATTGGCATTTATTTTTTATTACTACATCTCTCTCTCTCTCTCCAGGAGGAAAGAGTAGCACTGAGTGGGTTCAATGCAAGAGCTTTTAGATTGCCAAGGATGCACAACAGGGCAGCACTGACTCAAAAGAAAATTGCATTTTATACCCAGTGCTTAAATAGAAAGAGCAGAAAGTTATTTGAGTTACTTGGGTTCTTTGTTTCATGTTTTTCTAAGCTTTAGCTCAATCAACAACAAAAGCCCAAACGACCAATTTTAGAGTTTATGAAATTAATCCTCCCACCAAAAAAACAAATAAAAAATAACTCCCCCAAGCCAACACACCTGCATTTATGTGCCTGTGGGATCCTCTACACAGCTGAAACGGGTTGTCTTCACTCTCCCCAGGAGAAGCTTCACTCTGACTGAAAAAAAAGCAAAACCAGGCATTGTCAGGAATGGCTTTGCACAGTTTGAGGCACAAACGAAACGGTCAGGCCGATGAAATCCCACCTGCAAGCCCAGGGAACTTGTATTTTAACTGAGATGTGGATCAGGTCTCAGCCAAAGGCAGTGCCAGGAACCAGCCCAGGTCTGGGCACGTCCACTGATCTCTGCTGACACTTTGGGGGCACTGCCTGAGATGCAACCAAAGATCACAGGGAAAACTTTGGTTATTCCCTGCATTTTCCCCCTATTTTCAGTCTGGGGTTGTTCTCGCCACAAGCCTCAGCTGTGACACCACAGGGACATTTTCCCCTGGGCTTTGCCTCCTTCATGGCTCCATTCCCCACATTTTTCATTAGATATTAATTCCAAGCCTTCCCTGCTCTCTGCTGTTCCTTCCCCTCCCAGGTTATCATTTAAAACGTGTCTAAACTAAACCTGGCAGTGCTGCTGGTTTGGGAAACCTCACCCATCACTCATCTGAGCCTGAGAGATCCCTCCACTTCCAGCCTCCAACCCCCCTTTTCCCCTCCTCCCCCATCTCTGCCAAAACGTGTTTAAACTAAACGTGTATTTATTATTTTTGCTTCACCAGCGCGAGCCCTTAATCTGCCCTAGCAGACTTCAGCAAATATTGCTTTAAAAGCCTGAGGCTTAGTCTGGAAAAAGTCAGACAGTGCCACACAACCTCCCTGGTGCTTGGGGAGAGCCCAGCAAACGTGGTACTATCCTGGAAAAAAAACTATCCTGAAGAGCCTGGCATACATTGCCAATTGAATTCCGTGCTCCTGCCATCCCTGCCACTCGAAGGCTAAATCTGAGTTTCCAGACACATTCCCTCGGCAATAATAAGGGGAAGAAGTAACTGAGAGCGTGATTTTTGGAATGTGCAGACAAGCCAGGGATTAATTCTGCACAGCATCATAAAACTGAAATGCAAAAGGTGAAAAATATTAACTGGAATCTCATTAAAACCACCCCCTTTTAAATGGCACATAACCGAAGCTCAATATATTTCAATATCTGTGTGGGCCTAATGTTTAAAAGAATGTCCAGATGTTTTAAAATGTGAGGGGGAATATAAAACCACTGCTTTTTACAGATTCATAAATCAGACTTCTTGTTTTCCAGCAGAGCTGCTTTGCTTTGGTTAAAAGCTCCTGCTCTTCGTTTTAGTCACGGCGATTTCCAGAATCCTAAAAACCCTTAAGTGCTGCTTCATTTACAAAACCTTCTGGGGATGAACCAAACAAACCAACATCCAACCTCTGGTTTATGATTTCCTAATGGGTTTTCCAGACATTCCCGTGCTCATTGTCAGGGATTCACGTTTTAAAAATGCATCCTCATCTTCCAAAAAGCCTCCTCTGACCGAGACAAATTCCTGCTCTTGTCTGAGCACCAGACCCACACACCCAAATGCTTCATCTCTGAAATGTGAAGGGGATTTTTATCTTTTGCCACCGTCTCAGAGCCTCGGTGGACAATTGTTATTTGTGTATTTTCTGGTCCCTTCCCTGCTCCAGGGGACACATTCCAGGATGACAGGGACGTGCTCAGGACAGAATTCTGACAGGATGGAATTTGCTTTTTTCAGGCATATTTTAATTTCGCTTCATTCCTGTCTCTCCCAGTGGGAACAGTCCTTTGTGATGCACCCTCCAAAGTATTTCTGGGAATGCAGGATGGCTCTCCGTGAGCTCCCACTTCCCTGAGCAAAGGCTTTTCCTGGTTATTTGAAATCCTGGCCCACACACACGTGCACTGCCTGGCTGGCCAAGGGAAGCCAGCTGGGGGAATCCTTTTGGGGCTCAGTAAAGCTTCCCAGGCTGCTTCTCCCTGGATCCTCCTGGATAACACCTCTGGGGCACTGCCCAGGCTGCCCAGGGAACGGGCACAGCTCCAGGGGCATTGGGACAGCGCTGCCAGGGGTGCCCAGGGGGGGATTTTGGGGTGCCCGTGCAGGGCAGGAGCTGAGCTGGATGATCCTGGTGCGTTCTCCCAGCTCAGGATATTCCAGGATTCCGTGATTTCTGCCACCTAACTCAAAATCTGTATTTCCAGTGCCTGCCCGGCAGCGTGAGCAAACCCAGCAGAGGGAGGGGAGGGTTCATCCTCCACTCAAGGGTCCACCACAAAATTACAGATTTTGGGCACAAACACAAAGCCACGACCCCATAGTTGCCAAAACTCACATCTGATGTCTTTGGACGATATCAAAGAGCAGATCTGGAGCCCAGGGAAGGCATTTTTTTCTCCTCACACGCAGACAGAGCCCTCACAAACTTCCGGTATCAGAAAGAGGAAAAGTTATGAAATAGGAGGAGGGAAGTCTAAAGGTGGGTTGTTCAAAACCAGTTTGGCTATGAAACTATGAAGATATTTGGGAGAGAATAATATTTGGTAAAAACTTAAGTTCCTGACTAGGATTTGCTACATTTGAAGCCCAGCAGCTCCAGCATTTTTAAGGAAAAAACCAAACGTACAACACTATTTGTTAAACACTGTAAAAACCCCTTTAAACCTGTGCACGCCTCAAAAACTAAGAACAGGCAGATGCAGCAATTAAATATTTTTGAAACTATCTGCAAATCTGCCTTGAACCAGAAGGATGCTGCTCCGCCAACACCACATTTTACCATAAGCCAGGACCCTGGAAGCCAAATGCAAGGATGGAAGGTCCATTTCAGAACATTTTCAGCAAAAGTCCCTAAAATATGAGCACAGGAAAATCCCAGATAAAGTCTGACCAAACCAAAACTCACTTTGAAGCACCATTTGCAAGATCTTCCTCTTTTCTGCCCTCTCAGCCAATTTAGTTTCTGGTTTCCTGACACGGCCATGGCCTGGGGATGTTTATGATTGCTTATGCCAATACAGGAACAGATAACTTTCCTTAAGCATCAGGTCACGTTTGTAGTATTTATACTTTAATGTCAGCCCAAAAGCTCTCCATTATTATTATTTTTCCAACACACTCCTCAAGAAACTTTTCCCAGCCTGTACAGCACAGGCCACACATTTAATCCAGCATAATCTCTTAGAGACTCCTTGAAAATTCAGATTTATGAGCACATGATGTTTGTTTCCCACAGGATTCTCTCACCAAATGTACATTTTATTTCATTATTCGTTATTGTGTTCATTTTATGCTTTTATTCAGAGTGAGCTCATCACACGCTGTTTACCTCTGCCCCCAACCCAGAATTACTAATTCCCCCTGGTTTTTCCTGTGGAATCCATGCTGTGATTTGACTGATCCACGCTGCAAAATGGTGTTCTAAAATAGGGCCAGGAGGGCACAGAATGGAAATTTTCACCAAAAGTGGTTAACGTGCAGCAAAGTTCTCAAGAACTGAAAACCAAACACGTTCATTAGTGGCATGCTAATATTACCAGATATCAAATATTTCCATTTTTAGCTCTCCAGCTCCGAGTGGCAGAGGAGGCCAACTCCTGGTGCGTTCTCTGAGCGCTCTGTGCCTACCCAGGGCTCCACAAACCCCCTCCATCCTCTGCTGCACGCTGAGAACTGACCCTGCTCGTTTCCTGTGCCTTTCCAAGGCTGTTTCAGCCACTTCTCTGAACTTCATGACGTGCCACTAATGTGGGAAGAAGTTTCTCAGCCCTCTCAGGGAGCTGGGTGTTAATTTGCCACCTTTATTGTTCTGCCTGTAACAGCTGGGGCACATGCAGGAGCACGCAAACACAAAATCACATTTTCCTCTGTATTATCCAGCCTTTCCAGCCTGATTGTCCTTTGGATACAGACTGGGCTACTGTAATGACCAATTTTTCATAGCATGGTTCGGGTTGGAAGCGACCTTTAAAGGTCACAACCCCTCTGCAACGAGCAGGGGCATCTTCAACTAAGTTTTCATAGCTTATAAATGTGTACTTAATTCTCTTTCATCCACAGTTTCTGGTATAAAAACAACTTTAAATGACACAATTCTTGACGCTTACAACCTATTATTATATCCTTGTGTAGTCAACACCAAGCACTTCTCCTCTAAAACAGGGTCAATTTTCTTGGAGGCAAAGGTCTCAAAGCCCCAAGAAGCCATCACGGAAACCTTCCAATGACAACCTGATTTTTCTGTAATTAGTTTTTCCTCACAAGCCAGCTATCTAAAAAACAGCTTTATTGCTCAGACGGATGCTAACGAGGCTGAAGGGGCATTCCAGTTTTAGGGTGATTTTTTATTCCTGCTTGGGACACGGCCTTAATGATCCTTTTCCTTCCTCGATGCTCTCCTCTCTCATCCCCACGCCCGTGGCAGGTTGCACCTCTGGGATGGGATGGGAATTCTCTGGAAAAGAGCCACGCCACCTTCCCAGCAATGGAGCAGAGCTCCAGGAAGTTCAGCCTCTTCCCGGTGGCACCGCGCTGATTTCAGGGGTTTCCTGAGGGGAAAACTTCCAGGGAAATCACTCATCGTGAGTGATCACGCCTCCGAGGCTTCTCGCAAGAGAAAGTGTTAAAGGCAGTGCAGAGCTTGTTCCTGCTGGGCTGACGTGGCAGCGACCCCAGGCAGGTCGCTGGGGCAGGATGTGGCGCGGCTACGGACGCGTTCCAGATAAAAGTTGCGTGGATGTGAATTCAGTGGGAACGAGGCACAGAGAGCGCGCGAGCAGGGGTCACACGTCAGCTCCAGAGCTTCAGTCGGGCACAGCACCCAGGGCTGCGAGCAGGAGCTGAACCCAGGGAATGGCTCTGCCTTTTCCAAGAGAGGAGAACACTCTGCAGGCATGGGACAGATCCATTAGAATGGCAGCAGCAGCAAAGAACAGAATGCAAGGAAACCCACCCCAGCACGTGCCATTTCTCTGCTGGCTGGGGAACCCGAGTGGGACAACGTCATCGCACAACTGGGGAACCCGAGTGGGACAACGTCATCGCACAACTGGGGAACCCGAGTGGGACAACGTCATCGCACAACTGACCCTGCGCGGACGTGGCCGGAGCAGCCACCTGGCCAGGGCAGTGCTGAGGAACTCCAGCAGCTTTCCCAAGCAGGAAAAGCCACCAGGAGGGAGGTGGAGCGGTTTCATGTTCACACCTTCCACATGAAGGTCTGTAATTGGAGAAGTTTTCCCCTCTTTAAAGAGAGAGGTCACTTCATCCCGTTCTCCTGAGCCTTAAAATCCCAGAGACCCCACCAGGCTGAAATGATTAATGAAGAAACCTCTGGGGACTCGTTATGCATCTACAGGCTCTTGGAGCTCCAAGTTCTCCTAAAAGCCAAGTTTTATAAGCCAGAGTCCATCCCACCTCGCCTTATTCACTTAACAGAATTCATTTGCTCCACAGGCTGTGCGTGTGGAGAAGGGATGATCCCCAGGGCCCAGATGTGCCATCCTGGCACCCATTCCACACTGTTCTGCTGGATAATCCCTCAGGTAATTCCAAGGGAGCTGTTTGTACCCCCCTGCTGCAAAGCAAGCCCAACAACCACCTCCATGGCCCACTGGTGCTCCTCAGCAAGGGAATCCCGCATCTCACCGGCTTTTAAGGAAAAAGCAAGCGCGGATTTATTACGACAGCACCCGGATTTCCGATGGTGCCTCAGATCTTTAGTAAGAAACAAACCAAAACAAGCAACCAGCTGAGGTCTGGCAAAGTCAAGACCGATGAGAAACATTCTCAACACGTCCTTTCCGCAAATGAGTCGAGCAGAAATCAAATGAGTTGCTCACTTACCCAGGAAATCAGTGCCAGCACTGGTACTGCCCAGCTCTCCTCCATCTCACCCTAGCAGGGAGGGAGAGCTGGAAGCAGCTCCTCCAAGCCCCACCAGCCCGAGGAGGTGAGCTTCTCGCAGGCTTTGCTTTCGAGTGTGAGAGTGTAAAACATGCAAAGGGGCTGGGACTGGGTGACCACAGCGCTGCTGCAAAGGTCCCGCTGGCTCCCGGCCACCCCGGCGGGGCTCCCGGCTCACCAACCACGCGGTCACTTCCCTCCTGCTCGGCCCTGCAGCCACTTCCTGGAGAGCAGCTCCAGATGTTCTTCTTGACCTTTTTCATTTTCACATCCTATCACGAAATGGAGGCTCTCGGCCCAGTTCTCTCCAGCCCTTCTTTGCTGGGCAGCACAGCTGTGAGCAAAACTCCTCGCCCCCTACAACACCCCCACCATAAAAACACAGATTTGGGGTTGGAAGGGACCCTAAAGATCATCTCATTGCGACCCCTGCCACCATCATCCACCACACACGTGGAGGTCAGAGAAGGAACAAGCAACAGGGGAGGTTTCGCAGCAGCAAAATTCCTTTAGGCCGGCACCATCCTGCACTGGAGCTGAGCTGCCCAGAAGCTGCGAGGGCATCCCAGCTCTTCCCACGGAGCCGGAATTCCTGAGGGCAAGGACCAACCCCAACTTGCCCTCAGCAGAACAAACTGTAACAGTGGCACCTCCTGCACTGAACCCGGTTTCAAAATAAATGTCACCGACTTGCTGCCGTTTAGCTCCTTCCGAAGGCCCTGAGGAGGTTCTCACCACGTGGACAACATCTCTGAATATGGCAGAGCACCCGAACCCCCCAGATGGCTGCTGGCAGTCGTGTGCTTCCTGTGGTGGCTTTGCACTTTGGTAAGACTTTTTTGATGGTTTGCCTTTTTCTTTTTCTTTTCTTTTTTTTTAAATTTTTTTTAATGTGGTGAGAAGATATTGTTGAAGTTCGCTCTGAAGGGCTCGCCCTTTAAAACCAGGCCCAAACAAAAGCAAACAAAACTTCGCCGGTTCTGTTCACCCTTCTGTTAAGAGCAAACCACCAACAAAAATATCCCCTGACCAAGAAACATTCCTGCTATAACAGAGGTGGAAACCACACAATTCCATAAAAAACATGGGATTTACTAGTGACACCAAGAGCAATTTGATCTTCAAAGTCTCTTACCCCTCTCTGTGCTCTCTGCTCCTCTTTTATGAAGTTAAAACCCTGCTGTAACGCTGGTAGCCCCCATCTGTATTTAGTCACAAAGGTGCACAAGATCTTGCCAGGTTCAGTGGAAAATGGACAACACGGACTTTTCCAACCCAAAAAATTCCTATGAGGAGTTATTGGGATACACTGGTGTAGTGTGCACAGAAAAAAATGTTTTCGGTTTAGAGAAGACAGCACAGAGTGAGCAGCTCAAGCATTTCATGATAAAAAATGGAGAGCCCAAGGAAGAATCAAATGCCACTGAGACATAATTTTTAATACAAGTGGGAAATACAGTTATTTATTGCCCATCTGTCGGGATTAACGCACGCAGCAATTACTTTTTATTATTAACTAAACACCAGACAACACCTGTATGCATGGTTGGCTGCAAAGACATTTATCCCTCCCAGTCAGAGGAAGGAACTGGGACAGTTAATGGACTTGTCTGAACCAAAATGAGGTTTCCAAGCCCTCTGATCGAGAAGGGATCTTACATCTGCATCTCGACTCATCTCTTTAACGTGCAGATTCAAATCGGGATGAGTGAACTCTCCCCCAGGATATGCTTTGGTTTGCTGGCAATTGCTTCTAGATTTTCAGGCTTCAGTGAATCCTTACATTGCTTACTCTGAATGCTTATATTCCCACCTTCAAAAAGAGGAGCTAGGCCCTAAATACCACCTGTAAAGATGACAAAGAAATGACATGATTCAGATCTCACCCTATTTTTCTCTGATCCCGACTGCAACAAAGATTGGGAAAATAAACTTAGAATTTCTCCCAGCTGAAGGCTCCTTTCTTCCCAAAACTCAAACACAAGGAAACTGGCAGAAGCCACTTGAAACAGAAGAAGCCAACCAGTGAGAGCCAAACGAGGCCTTTAGAAAGGTGTCTCAGCAAACAAGTCGAGCTCTGCCAAAACCCAGGATCCTCGTGGCCTCCCGTCGGTGGCCAAAAGCAGAGCCCGAGCTCTGGCTCCTCTGGGGCACTAAGGACACGCTTCCCAAGGTTTCCTAGGGATTCTCCTTCAGAATATGGATCAGCCAGCTGCCAGCTGCTGCAATTAAAGTCTTATCTACCAGCTGCTCTCTGCCTCAAACAGGGGAACACCCTGTTATTTGCCTGGTATCAGTTTTATCTCCCGAGACAGCCCAGACAATTCAGCGCTTGAGCACGGCGGGCTCTGCCACCAGCAGCAGAAGGAACCTGTAAATCCAGTCCTGTCCTCCAGCACCACCCCCTAACAAACACTGCTTCCAGACACCCTACACATCACTACAGGCTTTTTTTTCAACCACCCAAAGTTCTGCCATGAATCATTTTCAGCCATGAATTTTCCCTGGCCAGTTTAACTGTGAATGCTCTGGAGGAGCTGCTACAATTAAGAGTTTGCTGGTGTGAGTCTCCTGTCAACCATGAGCTGTAGCTCAGCATCACCCTGGCAAGCAAACCAAATATTTACCCTCAATTCATTCAATCTCGTGGACAAATACATCCACTATTTTTAACTAACTGGCTAAATAGGAGTAAATTTTACACGCTTGCTTCTGAGAGCTGTGTCAACAGTGGTCCAAAGGTGGTGAGACACGCGAGTGGCTTCAGTGCACAGCGATGAGCAGTGGGACTTTGTTTTTCCTTTCCTTAGGGAGTCCTGCCGGGTTATGGATTTGAAAATTTGTCCTGCAGCTTGCACAACTCTCCTGTCACTGATGGTTTGGTCCCAGAATTCCTAAAGCTGCCTCTGCACCCATCCATCTCCAGGCAGGCTCCGCTACGCTTCACGCCTGGCACAGATCTCACCCCAGCAACAACTCCAGCCTGGCACCAGCAACTTCCCTGCCCTGGACATCCTCCCACCTCTGCCAGGTTAGCAACACAACTTAACCCTTCCATACAGCTCTGGCAGGGCTGAACCACTCCGTGTTTATCTACAATTCACTCATTTCTCTCCTTTCAGAAAACACTTGCTTGTGCCGTTTCTGCAGTGGCTGCCTGGTAACTCCAGGTGGTCTTTCACTCCAGAATCATCCTCCTGTGAGTCTGACATGATGCAGGAAAGCTGAAAAACCCCAACTTCCAACATATACTCTATATTTCAGAATTCAAAGCCAAAAATTACGAGGAATGTGAACTTCTACCTTTCCAGGAGCCTATCTGCATTCCCAGCACCGTGCATTATGAAAACTGATAGCAGCTCAATTTCTTGCTTTGGCCAAGAGCAGTTTCATAAAAGTTTACGGCCAATTAATTTTTCAGTCCAGTTATGATTTCATTTCAGAAGCCCAAAGCAGCAGACGTTTCCCAGCTGCAGCTCTGCCTGCCTCTCTCAGGAGCAGCTTTGGATGCAGGACCATTTCCTGCTGCTGGGAAGGATCTCTGGGCTTTGCTCTCCCAGGATCTCGGCCGCACGAGCCCCGGGGCAGCCTTTGTCCCACGAGGCTGATAACAGGACTTATCTCAGCTCCCACAGCTCCAGCAGGCCCACTTGATCCCCATCCAAGCCACCAACCTCTGCTCTGCAGAGCCGCGACCCCACTCACCCTTCCCAGCTGCGGCGCCAACACAGAACTCAAGGAATTTGAGGGAATGTTTTCAGCAGCAAGAAGAGGAAGCGACTCCCAGCCCGCACGCGGATTCCAGCGCAGAATTCCCGGCTCGTGGCTACAGGCCCTGCCTAGCAGCACATCCACGAGCCACTCTTGCACCTTCGTTGCTCGCAGGCCGAGCCCTGCCCCAGCAGCAGTAAACAGGAAGCCGCCGCTGAACTCGGTGACACGAACGCGCCCCAAGCAACCTGCTCGGCTTCCTCCTGCTGCAGGCACAGCTGGCAACAGCTGGAAAGGGGCGAGCAGCTCTGCCTGTGAAGGAGAGAGCCAGGGCTGCCCCTGCCCGGCCACCAGAGCTCCACGTGCAGGAGGGCAGCACCCTAAGGATTGTGTACTTTGCAAACAGAAAAGTTGGGATTTGTTTTGATGCCTTATCCTGGGCTTAGAATTAAAAGCCAAACACGGTTAGAGGGGAAAAAGGGATTTTACCTCAGAGTTTATTAAGGATCCTTAGATCCAGGCAGGAGCACCCCACAAGAATGCCCCCCCTGGACCGAGGCACGGAATGCACGTTGGGAAATGCACACGGAGAATATACAGAAAAGCCCCGCCGCGATCGTTTGCTTATACAATTATAGACCTTACAT
>WEIT01030207.1:29045-42042 GCA_013389985.1 Dryoscopus gambensis
CGCTGAGGCCCCGCGCGGGCGGAAGGGAGGGAGGGAGAGAGAGGGGGGTGGTGGTGGGACCGTGTGGGTTGGGTCGGTGTGTGGGGACAGCAGTTGCCAACCCGAGCCGTGCCAGCACTCTGCGGCACTCCTCTGTCACCGCTCGGACAGTGCCGCAGTTGCGGGTTCTTCCCCGCCCCAGTGCCGAGGCGGTGGCTGTCACCTCCGCAGATGCCCAGAGTTGGTCACGGTGCGGTTTGAGCTAGAGAATCACAGAATTAGTTAGACTGGAAAAGCCCTCCAGCCCATCGAGCCCAGGCTGTGCCCGATGCCCACCTTGTGCCCAGCCCAGAGCTCTGAGTGCCACATCCAGGCCTTCCCTGGACACCTCCAGGGATGGGCACTCCAAACCTCCCTGGGCAGCCCCTGCCAAGGCCTGAGCACCCTTTCCATGGAGAAATTCCTGCTGATGTCCAACCTAAAGCAGCCCCGGCACAGTTTAAGACCATGTCCTTTTGTCCTGTCGCTGGTTACGGAAGAGGCCGACCCCCACCTGGCCACAACCTCCTGTCAGGTGTGTTTGGATCACCTTTTACAAAGCCGCAACCTCATTTCCATTCTCACGCCGATGTGAACGGGCCAGTGTAAACAACTCGGGTGTTTATGCTGAAATGAAGAGGCGCTCACAATTGTCCTATCTGCACAGAAAAGAAACCAGTTTCTTCACTGCGGTTTCAAACTCTTGTCAAAGTCACAGGAAATGGCACAAGTGGAAGTAAAAAGAGTGAGAAAATGATTCAGTTCAATGAAATCATTCGCCCCTGCTTCCCACACACCACACGTATCTGGCATTTTCTTCTGACAGAAGAGTCAAGCTGCTGCTGCCTTTTGGGGGAATTATCCTAAAAGACAAATAGGTCATTAAAAAACCCGTCCTGATAAATGTGTCCCCTCCATGTAACTCAGGCACACTGACATCATTTTTTCAAGGTTTTCTCGCGTGTGGCAGCGCCAGGTGTGAAAGGCCCCTTGCCGTTCTGAAGTGTTTATGCACCACTGCAGGTGCTCTGCCCTGGCTCGTCTGCCTCGTGCCTCAGCAATCCTGAGTTTTTACCCTTTTCTCCAGGAAAAACCGGGAGCAGCGGGGACTCGGGTGCTGGTGGCCTGGGGGTGCACATGTCCGGGTGGTTGGTTTTACAAACCAAAGATAGGTAATTATGGATTCTATTTTTCCCCTCTTCCAAGAGGAGTCAAGCCAGCCCTTCCCCACCGGTTTCCACAGCTGTCAGGGAACCAGCAGGGTGCAATTTGGATGATTTTGCAGCACGTTAACCTTTTTGCTCAGCCACATGGCCACTGGGTCTGGATTCACCACGCGCTGTGGGAAAGCACTGGAGCCTCACCCCGTTTCCATCACTTCGGTAATCTTAATATTAGAAAAGAGCCTGAGGCTGGAAGGAGAGAGGTTAAACAGTGCAAATCATGGAAGGGTCTGGATTGGAAGGGACATTAAACATCACCTAACTTCACAGCCTGCCACTTTCCACTGTCCCAGGGTGCTCCAAGCCCCATCCAGCCTGGCCTTGGGCACTGCCAGGGATCCAGGGGCAGCCACAGCTGCTCTGGGCACCCTGTGCCAGGGCCTGCCCACCCTCCCAGGGAAGGATTTTTCCCTAACATCTAAGATACGTGCAGATGTACCACGGTTCCCAGGCCCGACCTCTCATTGTTCCCTGTTCCCCACATTTTACCTGCAGGGACTGCTTCCAACAATTCTCTTTCCTTCTCACCAGCCCCTTCCATGGCTTTGCCTTGATAAGGATAAAATCAGTTTTCTCGGTGGGTTTTCATGCTGAAAACCACACCAGATCTTTATTATTTATGCCTCACAGGCAGGACTCGTTCCTCAGCTCAGCAATTGATGCTGCAAAGGTCCTTAAATCCCAGGGCTCGGGGCTGCCGAGCCCAGCCCAGCCGAGGCAGTGACAAGCATTGCATAAGGGGCTTAGCCTGGGGCTGCAGGGCAGCAGAGCAGCTTTACCTCTGCTCCATCTCAATCCATGCCCAGGAATGACCCGGGCTGCCAAAGGCCACGTGCTTCAGCGAGAATTAAATTCTCACACAGCTCACTTTAAAAAGCAGGGGCTGAGCTCCTCTGGCGCTTGAGTCTCGCTGAAATTGTGTGTCCGGTCTCCCAGCCCTGTCTGCTGCGTGAGCTTCTGCCTTCTTTTCCCTGATTTTAGGGCACTGCTGATTTCTAGTCGCTGTGCTGTGACATGAAACTGGGATGAAATCAATGTGCTTCTAAAAATTCCTCCAAGAACTATGTTAATAACAGGGGGAGATTTCAAACCTACACCCAAAGTTGTCTGCGTTTACCACCACATTCCAGCCTATGGGAAGGATGTAATTTTGTATTAAAACTCTCAAAGCAGTTTTCTCTAAGGAATTAATCATCTGTATTTGTGGCTGACTTTGTTTCTTGCTTAGAAAGAGAATAGGCTTCTTTGCAAAGAGCTGCAGAAAAGTAAATAAATAAAAATAAATCTTTTTTTTCCCCTCTAAGTACTTTACTGGGGTTACTGTACTTTACATCCGAAGAAGTATTTTGTATCTTACATCCTTCTTTATTTCGCAAATTCCACGATGCACTGATATTCTCCTCCAAAAAAATAAAAGGCAAAATACAGAAGACAAGATCTGACTGTCTTGGTATTTGTGATTTAAAAATCCAACTAAATTCCAACAAATTCTCTCTTGTAGGCTTCTTTAAAGGGTAGGGATGGATGCACAGGTCATGCCTTACTTGTCCACTCTGCAGTTTGATTTCAAGCTTCACCTTCGCCTCTGGAATGGGATGCTTCCACTCTACTTTAAAAGGTATAAATGTTTTAAAAGCTTTTTTTTTCATTGTATTTCAAGGTACAGTGAGGGGCATATGGTAAAGTGCTTTAAATCACCGATGGCATCAGCTTGGGATTGACAGGACCTTTATATAAAGGTGATTTAACACCATCTAAGTAGTTCCAGTTTGTCATTGATTTGTTCCTGGCAGTAACTCTGGGGCCTGGTTCTCCTCACTCGTATCAGCAAAATTCAGGGGGATGCAATGAAGTCAGAGGCGCTGTGTGACAAGGTCACGGGGATGTAAAATTCCTTAACCCGCAGCAGGACTTGAAAGCATTCTGAGAACAGCTTCGGCAGACTGGTGTTGAAATTAGAAAGAATTTTATTAATTTTATTTGTGGTTCTCCCTGTGCTGGAGGACGGGGAGCAGGCAGGAGGCAGGGCCAGCAGGAGCAGCTTTGGGGCAGCACAGGGGGAGGGCGTCACCCAGCCAAGCCCCGGGTGCCCCAAAGCCCCCCTCCAGCTGGGGGTACCCCCGCACCCCATCCTCACAGAATAATATCTCAGAGCCTGCGAGGCCCCTGGCTGCTCGTGGGCCTGGCACGGGAGCTGTATAAATAGACACCCAAGTGCACAAGTTCTTTACATCTGATCTGTTGCTGAATTTATCTTCAGCTTCCTGTGCTCACGGAACATGCGTGAAGCCCCGCTGGTGACACTGTTTTCAGAGGGCTCTGCTTGGAAAAGCAAGCGAGAGAATTTATTTTGAGATACCAAGAAGGTGTGAATTGCTTCCGAGTAATTAACTACTTCTGAGGATGGTGCTCAACCCTGGTTTTTTTAAAGCTAATAATCTCAGTTTGGGGAAGGAGAGCTACTTCATGTCGGTAGTCCAAGGGTACTTTGCACAAAAAAAGATTAGATTTTGTCCAGCCAGAGCAGCCCTCGTTCCGAGGGTGCCACAGCCGGGCTGCAGGGGGATTTCCTGGGCAGGGCTGGAGCGAGCTGCCACAGCCGTGTGTGGGAGGTGGAATGGGAGCTCCATTCCCGGCTTTCCTGGCCGGGGGATGGAGTTCACTCACTTGGCTCCAAGCTGGGGAGTGGGAAGGTGCTGCTGCTGTGTCTCAACCCTGCAGCAGGCGTGTTCATGTTGCTGCTTGCCTTCATCGTCTGCTCTCTCCCGTTGCCATCTTTCTGCTTCTTCATTGTTCTTATACCAAACCAAACCAACAGCTTTATTTTCATTTTTTCCCCCCAGATTTCTCTGCTGAAAAATATCCCTTCTGTTGCCTTGTTGGGAAGCAGAAACTGGGTTTGTGTCGAGCTCCAGAGCAGCTGCAAAGGAGGAAGCTGGTGATGGCGGCCAGCTCCAAACCCTACTTCTGGCTCCCCCTCCTCTGAACTCCAGCTCATTCCACGAGCACGTTTTTATTGTGCTTCAAGCAGACTAATAAAATACATAAAGATAAATCAATCCTGCCCAGAAGCTCAAATGCATTTTCTTGAGCTCATCCACTTCCCAGCACAGCCCTTTCCAGGAGGATGAGCTTGGTGCTGGCACAGCTCACAGGTACCAGTCACTGCCTGGCCTCCCGCCAGCCACACCACTGGAGCTAGACACTGCTCCTGCTCATAGACTGACTCCACATCCACGGATATTTATGGATATATATGGATATTTTTTTTCTGGGAGAGATATATATATCCCCGAAAGAGCTGTATGTGCAACAGCTGGCTTTTATAAGGGCAAGTTTTGCACTGACTGGAACTGGAGTGTGCTGGTGGGGAGGCACAAAGCAGAGGAGGGGACAAAGCAGAGCAGTGACCTCAAGCAGAGCAATAATTAAATATTTTAGGATGAGAAATGCCACGTTTGCCACCAAAATGATACAATATTGATCATGTCCCTCTCTGTCCACACACCCCAGAGCGTTTCTCAGGTCATGCCCAGCCCTGTCCAGGTTCCCTGTCCCACTCTAGGGGACACACGTGACACAGAGCATGTGGCATTTCTAAAATCTTTAATGCTTGGACAAATTCCAAAGCTCGCTCTGCTGCTGCTGTTTTTCTCATGTGCACTTCTGGAAATTACAACTCCTCAGTCTGGGTTATAAAGCAGCATTTGAGGTGGGGTTTGCCATATTCCCCCTCCCTCTGTCATAAGGAGATTGGGAATTAAGGCTGTGTTTCCAGGAAGGGTGTTGTTCATAATGGCCCAGAGGGTTCAGAAATGCTTGTTTGCAGGATGGCAAACAAGCTCCAGGTCTGGAGGAAAGTGGAGTTTTCTCCCATTAGGAATGAGCTGAGTGCCCCAGTCCTGCTGTGCTGGTTGAATGGAGTCAGCAGGACCACACAGCTGGGGAAAGGTGTGGGAAGGGAAAAAAGAAAGTGTCAGGGCTCTTAGAGACAGAGAAATGGGATGTTCTGGCTGGTCTCTGTCATCCTGACACAAAAATGCCTTTAAATGTCACAGTCCACATGAAGAGGAGCACTTGGATATGAGTTTCAAACCTACTGAGGACATCCAGGCTGCAACACAAAATCTGTTGGAAATAGCTGATGTTACCACTCCAGTCCATGAAACCCATGGAGGTGAGGAGCAGTGTAGGAGTTTTCTCCCATCTCTCTGTTTTCCTCATCTCCTCTTGTATTTCAGGCAGCTGCTTTAAAAGGCTGTGACATTTCCTTTGACTTAGCTGAGTTCAAGTGGTGAGGAAGTGAGAAGTCCGTAGTCTAAGAGGGAACTAAACAGACCCTGCTCCTCTAATAATTTTCAGATAAAACACTCCCTTTAATGGGGCTGCAAACACAACTGCAGAAGCTTGGCACATTGACATCCACAATTAATGAGGCTCCATTAGAAATAAAGCTCTGGGAATTTTCATTTCCAGAGTCCCCTGGCTACATTTCAAACGAGGATGCAGCAAGGCTTTGGATGCTGGAGACGTGGTTGTTGTGCACAGCGAGGAGATTTTGCTCAACCAGCCACGTGACTTTTTCATCACCCTGGGAACGTGAGCACACGTGTTGGAGGGAACTGCTTGCATATGGAACATGCCAAACCAGGAACATCCTCATGGAGCTCCTCAGGTTGTCTCTGTGATTTGCGTCCATCTCACCCAGCACTGCTCGTGCTTCCGTGGGAAAGGGATTGACTCCTCCTCATCCACTTCCCTCTGGAAGAATCGCTTCTGCTCAAACACTGACACCTTCTTCCGGTGTGTTTTCCCTAAACTCGTTTAAAAAAAATGGAAAACAGCTCTCCCTGTAGCAGTTAAACCCCTGATGCTCACTGAGCTCCCCTGCTCCTCTACCAGCCCTTTCCCCAGGGCTCTTTGCTGCCAGCAGACCAAACCTGCCTGTGCACCCTTGTGTGTGCAGCCCTCAACTCGTGTCCTTGAACTTTGCAGCCCCATCAGCGCCAGGCTGGTCCCAGCAGCAGGGATGAGACCCACACACGGGGTCTTCTTGGGTGCTGGGATGGGGTCCACGGCTCTGCTGTCCATCCGCCAGCACCTCGACCAGGAATCATTTGCTCTCTGCCAGTCTTATTTTTAGGCAGGAGGAATCTGAAGCTTGTGCAAATGTTTAAACACGTCTCTCCTGAATTATTCCGTGTACTTTGCCTGCTCCTGGAGTTCATTCAAAGGGAGGGCAGTCGATAGAGCTCTGACATTCACCGTGCAGAGGAGGTGGCAGAGGGAGCACCACCACCCCCTGCCCTCTCCACCCCTCCTGCCCCACAGGCTCCAGCTCTGGGCTCCCCTGGTACTGCTGCCCAGCACCAGATCTGAGCAAATTTGCCTTAATTTAAAAGGTGACCCAGTGTGGGCACGGCACTGGGGACTCCTGTGTCCTGAGCTACGGGTGAGGCTGTGGTGCCTGACTTAAGAAGATCCAAGGAAAAACCCAAGCAGCCCTCATGGTTTCGTCCCCGTTTTCTGCTCTGGTTTAAAGAGGCTTTTTCCAGTGGCAGATGTACATCCCTGTGCATCAAAAATCCCAAAGTGCAGCTCTCAGCCTCTTGAAGTCAAAGGGGAATTTGAGATTTGGATTAGAATTTCATATATGAACTGAAGCACAGCTGTGAGCCAAAGCCCTCTGGAGTAGAGGGGTCTTTCCTCTGGCTCCACCAGAAGAATTATATATTTGCCCAACATAATTAAAGACCTTGTATAGGAGTATATTAATCCACACGTGGGTCTGTGCACCTCTCCTGCTCCTGTGAAACGTTATGAAGAGCAAATTACATACCAAGTTGTGCAATCTTGGCTTTCTCGTCTGCCCAAATACAGAAATTACAGCAGTAACTTTGCTGCTGCACCTCTGGAACACTCAGCTCCTGCTGAGCACGTTTGTCCCTGATCAGCCATCACATAAAGTCACGGTTTCCCTCGGTGAATCAAGCTAATGACAAACTGCAGGGTTTACATATAACCCAACAACTCAGCAAGTAGCTGTTTCCAAAATGTGAGACACAGGCAGAAAAATCTTACGGAGAAAGGAGAAGGGATCGTGTCACCCTCTGTTCACACACTGCTCCTGGGCACTGCTTCTCCCAGTTCCAGGGGAAAACAGGACAGGACAGACAGACCTCAGCACAGACTTCATTCCACATTGTCCAGCATCTGCAGGCTCACACTGAGGAATCGCTTAACCTGACATAAACCCAAGTTATTTTGTGGTACATCTAATATTTGCATGGGAACATTGCAAGTAGGCTGCTTGGTTTGTAAAGATGTTTAATCACAAAGGTCTGGGCTAAAGTTCAAGTTCAAGTGTCTGCACGAAGCTGGAGAAGATCTGAATGAGCAGCAATTAAAACAGTCTGACTCATACGGGGCACTGCTGGACTTTGAAATGGCTGAGTGCTTGAAGCTCTGTTGGGAAGGATTCTTTTTATTTCAGTCCAGCAGGAACAGAAGGTACATTTGGGGGGGAAAAAAAGGCGTTTTGGGGAAAAGCAACATCTTCACCTGGTTTCAAGGCTGAGCGCCCGCAGACCAGGGATGCCTTTTATCGGGCTGCTGTCAGAAGGGCCAGGCTGCTCCGAGCAGCAGCTCCCACCCTTCAGAGGCTGAGCCGTGGCTGGGAGCCAGGAGCAGAGCGGCCGTTCCTGTCTGCAGCCTCACAGCCCCGAGGAGACATCGCAGGAGCAGAACCGCTCCCCTCCTCACGCGGAACGTGGGCGGCAAGGCGGCAGCGGCGGCCAGATGGGAAAAGGGACTTTCCTGATGCAAAAGCCTGAGAACCGCTGGGTAAGAACAGACCCAGCTGGAACGGCAGCTGAAACACGGCACGAGAAACTGCCTTGCGCTGGGGTCAAGGCCAGGAATCACAGAAAGCCTTATCAGAGAGAGGATGGTCCTCAGGGACCTTGTTTCTGGGGCTGTATCACTGGATGCAGGTTGTTTATGTCTTGCTTTAACATGCTGGTGGGAGGAAGTGCTCCACTGCCAAAAGGGACTCTGAGAGTTGCATTGTTCATGTGCAACAATATTTGGACAGCAAACCCACCAGTCTGTCCCATTCCCGTATCAGTAGGAAGCTACTGGAAAAAGAGACGGAGCCCTCACTGTGCTAGAGAGGGAGATAAACTGCAGCAAGTCTGACTGCAGAGGTGCTGTTCTGAGGCACAGCCAGGGCTTCGGTTCCTGTCCCATGGCAGAGCTCGAGGCTGTGCTGGTTGTGACAGGAAATGAGAGGCACAAGTCACTGGGGCAGGCTCTGTGCCCCGTTCAGCAGCCCCAGCTGTGTGTCCCGTGCACAGCTGTGCTGCACATCCCTAGAGATGACACGGGTTGGTTATTAACCCCAAACCTGAGCCATGGCTTGGCAGGTGAGCGACTGGATTCCCTGGGTCCGATGCACAACAAACCTGGGATCCGCCTCTGAGCAGTTATCTCGCCTCCCGTGGGAAGGACGAGAACTTTGTGGTTTCTGTAAGGAGCCACCACCCTGACTATTTCTAGGAGCACCCCGAGCTGTCCCTGGGGCAGCACCACGAGGACGCGGCTGGATGAACCAGCCTTTCTCCCAGGAAAGGGGATGCCCACTCCCTGAGCTCCTGCTGCATCCAGAAAGGGGTAAAGAGAGAGCCCTGGGCCGCCTGGGAGCTTTCAAATGCTCCCATCCCCAGGACCCCACAGCTCCTCCTCTCTCCCTTCTGTCCTGGAACGGGAACGGGGCACGGCACGGGAAGGAGGAGCACAGGAGCGCTGCTGTGGGACGGCCCATGCAGAGATGACCCCTGCTCCTTTTTGGGATAAGCACATTCCTGCCTGCTCAAGGCGTGCCTGTAGCCTTGGAAAGAGGAAGCTGAGGGTTGACGCTGCTCAGATTTTAATCTAGAATTTAAAACTCTTGGTAGCAGGATGCCGTTTTTTATGGTTTGCAGTTTCTGGTGCGGCAGAGCCCTCCTCCAGAACCAGCCTCGAGCCTCCGTCACAGCACCAGTAATAATTTCCCCACTTTAAGTGACGCAGGCTGGCAAAATGTTCCATCACGGCTGCACAGCCCCGACACCGCCGGGCTGGCCCCAAAAACTTCCAGTGAGGAGCAGGGAAATAAAAAACCATCCTCTTATCATCTCGGGGCTGACCCCTGTCCTCTCCCCCGAGCAGCAGGGAGGAACAGGGCAAAGCCCTGGCTGGACATGAATTATCCAGCCCCGAAGAGAGTTTCTAAACACCAGTGGGTCAATGACCACGCTGAACGTCAGGATCAGAGCAAACAGTGACCTCTGGAAAGTGCTGCATCAGCCTCGGCAGCCTGAACGCCGCCAGTTCCGCGGGGAAGGGCAGGAATCTGGGAAACAGGCACCGCACGAACATTTCTGCACGGTTCCGGTTACTTTATGCAAAAATCTTTCACACTCCCACCGCAAGCCGGCCCGCGGGGCCCCTCTGCTGTCGCGTCCCAGCACTGCAGAGTTCACTCCCACGGCACAAAGATCAGCACAGGCTTCCTGAAAACCGCCTCATTTCCAAGCGATTTTGATGACATCGCTGTACAGATGACCCAGGAAATTCAGTCTCCCACTCACGGAGCTGAAAAGCCCCGAGGAAACCCTGCAAGGGACTGTCCCAGATCCACCGGTAACTCACGGCCTGAAAGAATCCCCGTCCCACCACTTATTTCCATGCGCAGACCTACGAGTTACAGTAGCCAGCCTAGACCTTGCTATCTTTAACAAAAAATATTAAAAAGTATCTTTAAAGTGCTTCATTTTCTCTATTGCTACAGACTAATTTGTTCTGTTACCAAGTATCCCCCACTGAGCGGCCTCCCTGTTATTTAATGCTCACCAGGCTGCACAGGACCCTGCTCTGGGAACCATTTCCAAAGCTTTCCAAAGCACAGCGTTTCTGGAAGCCCTCCCAAGACGAAACAGCCAATAAAGACGCAACGTGTCTAATATTTTATTGAAACAGATTTGACTTTCACGCCACGGGTTCCAGGTGAAAGGAGCACGCTCCAGCGGAGCAGGACGCTGCACGTGGCGGGTTTGGTGGCCCCAGGACGCCGTGAAGCTCAGATGGCTGCCATCCTTCAGTTATCACAGTACTGTACCTTTACAAGAGACAGCATCAGCACTGTGATAACTGAGCCAGGGCAGCCTGGCAGTCACTGGCCCCTCCGTGGCACTGCCGGGTCCTCGGTGTCCTCCTCCCTCAGTGTCCCCAAAACCCCACAGGTGAAAGCCTCAGGAGCCTCAACACAAGCAGCTTTGCAGCTGAGGTTCACTCCAGAAAATTACCCACATAATTAGTGTTGCTTTAATGACCACGGTGGTTTCTGCAGCACAGCTCAAAGCGGTTTTCAGCAGCAGCATCTTCTGGGCAAATCCACGCACGCTGGATTTAATGGAGAAAGAGTAACCAACCCTTCTGCACAGGGGCAGCCCTTTCTCCCCCTTAAATCCAGGCAGCCAGCAGCACCTGGCTCCTGCTGCTCCAGTGTTGGGTGCCAGGGAGCAGCCAGGCCGTGGGCACGGTGGCAGGCGGCCAGGAAGGGCCCGCCCTGGGACAGCAGGGTCACCACGGGCACGACCCCGAGGGTGGCGCGGGCACCGTGCCCCGAGCCCGCCAGGCTCCTGCTGCCAGGGGCTGGGATTTTCCAGCCCATCCCA
Source organism: Dryoscopus gambensis (assembly GCA_013389985.1). Lineage (NCBI taxonomy): Eukaryota > Metazoa > Chordata > Aves > Passeriformes > Malaconotidae > Dryoscopus > Dryoscopus gambensis. The sequence continues at coordinate 40,003 of WEIT01030207.1, forward strand.
GCCCTGCACGGGGCTCATCCGGAGCCAGCAGATCCTCCCCGTGCCCTGCGAGGGGAGCAGCTCCCGGTGCCAGCTGTGCTCGCAGGGGCTGCAGCTGCAGGGAGCCAAGGGGGGCCACGGGGTGTCCGAGTTGGTGTTTTTAGGTCCCCAAATCCACACAAAAACATGTGAACTACACAATCCCACTAATTAGTTACATTATAAGCTTCCATCAACGTGTATTTACTCCCCCCCGTTTTTTTTTTCCTTCCTTAAAAACAGGCACTGCTGACAAGATCGTGGCACTATTTCTCCATCCCCCACTTTGTTGTGTATTTCTACAGCTTTACCCTCCTTCTTCGTTTTTTTTTTCTTCCCTAAAAACAGGCATTCCTGAAAACATCACAAAACAATTTCTGCACCACTCATGCTACCCGAGGCAATCGGATACTTCAAGTTCTGGAATAAGTTTAGAAAAACACAATGGCTTTACGTTGCCACAGTTAATGTGTTACTAAGTTTCCAATAAAAGTCCACGTATGACGTTGACAGACTTGAGCAGCACAAGAAGCTTCCGTATTTCCACCGCAAGGAAGCAGAAACCCCAAAACTGGGGTTTTTTTGACACTCTAAATAACTTACCTGGCAAAGAGGAGGCGCTGAGATGTTCCAGAGGCTGTTTTTAAGAGAGAAACACGTAACACTCGGCTGGCTCCAGCCACGAAAACGCTGCCTTACAAGTTTGCAACTCCAGAGGGCAACGGAGAGGCAAACATGGAATATCGGAGCAGCAGCACGCAGGGGAAAAAAACATTTGTACATTTTAAAACAAACTCCAAACATACATTACATAAAAAGGGGACAGTCAACAGATTATGCAATGCTGACGTAAGGCAGCACAGATGACTTCAGCATGCATCCCCAAACTTGCAGATTTGCCACAGTTTGTGGATTAATCATTAAGGAATTGGCTGTTGCTAGGAAAGCACAACAAAAACTTGCTAAAAATATTAATGAATCCTGTCCGTGCCACGGTGGGTTCTGAAAAGGAAAGGAGCTGCATGAGCAAGGAGCCCTCTGCTCTCACTCTGAGGTGTTTCCACCCCACCATTGGTATTCCAGGCGAGGAATTCTACTGATTTCAGTGGCATGGCTTAAGTGTAGGATTGGGAATTCTACATTTCACAGGCTGAGGTGATGAGAGAAGAATCACTGTTTTACAATTCAAGCATGCTTTGATCACTCTGTCAGGATTCTACTCCGTGCTCCAGCAGTTACTTAGCACGGGATTAAAGGCAGAGGGTGAACAACTCCTCCCCAGCACCCTCTGGCACAGCAGCTGTTGGAGTTACACCCGTATTCCAAGGGCTGATGCCATTTTCTCTGGAGGATCCAGCTCTTCCCCCAATACAAATACAGTTTGTTGTCTTGCCTCTCACGCACACACACGCTGATTTTAGCTTTGCTTCAGCCAGACTAAAGCTACACAGATGCAGAAAGCTCAAGGAGGTTCTCCATTTATCTGGAAAAAACCACCTTTTTTCCAGCAAAACCCACATTAGTTTTGGAGTCCAGCACACATTTTTGTTTTTGTTATTGCTAAGGCCCTGCATATTTCCATACACTTTCTAAAAAAACCCTCTACTTTCCAGTGTTCGCTGCCAGTTCTCACCTTTGAGACCCGTTTATATTGGCCTGGCTGGTTCTTAAACTCCAGTTCCACCTCCTGCCCCTTTGGGGCTGGTGATATTTTTTCACTTGTTTCATAGGAACCAAAACTCCTTCAGCATCGCAGCGATGGGACTGGGGAGGTTCCCTGCCCACAGCCCCAGGGCTTGTCCCTCCCCACCCCTACGCACGGGCCGAGGATCCGCAGCGCTGCGAGCCGCTCTCAGTCTGCTCGGGCTCGTGAGGCGTGCGGGGAACAAACCTCATTTCCAGCTTCCTCAGCGCGCTTGGAACGCAAATCTCGGCGAGCCTGGAGAGGGAAGAAAACAAACAGCTCGTTACGGGGATACAGCGGCGTGGCGGGCGGTGACACGGCCGCGGTGAGGGGCGGCG
>WEIT01030207.1:68007-112937 GCA_013389985.1 Dryoscopus gambensis
ATGGAGCGCTCTGGGATCTTTTCCCCCTCCCGACTGACTGAATTTTCAGAATTGTCCCGAGTTTTTTTGTTCTCCCTCACCCCCCCGACCCCTCCTCTAAAAGGCACTCATCAAAGTGAGTTGGATTAATTCTGATGGATGATGCGCTGCATGCACCATTTTTTTTTAATCAGGGAGTAAGGGACCAGATGGTCTTTATGGCTGGTAATGGGATAGAGAGCTCTTCACCTCGGAAGGTTTGAATTTGCCTGGATAACCAGGAATGGAGAGTGCCCATGCTTGGAAGGGATACCTCAGAAGGGGCTGGCTCTGGTTCTGGCTCCTGACCTGTGCCCATCCCCAGGAGCCTCCACAGCCTTTGCAGGGAACTTCCGAAGCCCAGACTGGTGCAGGAGAACACCCTGGGTGTTTGTGAGGGACCACATTTATGTCCACCCCTTATAGCAGGGTGGTCTTGCAGCATGGAATCACGGAATCAAGGAATGGTTTTGGTTGGAAAGGACCTTAAAGATCATTTTGTGACAACCCCCAACCATGGGCAGGGACACCTCCCACTGTCCCAGGCTGCTCCAGCCTGGCCTTGGGCACAGCCAGGGATCCAGGGGCAGCCACAGCTGCTCTGGGCACCCTGTGCCAGGGCCTGCCCACCCTCCCAGGGAAGAATTTCTTCTGTAAATCTGACCTAAATTTCCCCTCTTTCAGTTTGAGCCCTTTACTCCTTGACCTATCACTCTAATTCCCAGTGAAAACACCTGCACTGTTCCATGAAAGACAGGGCTGGGCCAGAGGCACTCCAGAAGCACTTCAGATACAGCATCTTTTTTTTAACCTGGTAACCTCTTCTTGAGGGGAAAAAAACCCCTACTGAGCCATGGCTGGGCTTGGGCAGGGAGAGCCCTATACCTGATTTTTTTTCTCCCCATTTTCTCTGATGCAATAAGAGTCATCAAATCCTGGAATGGTTTGGGTTGAAGGGACCTTAAATCTCACCCAGTGCCACCCCCTGCTATGGGCAGGGACACCTCCCACTGTCCCAGGTTGCTCCAAGCCCCATCCAAACTGGCCCTGGACACTTTCAGTCATGTTTTCCTCTTCCCCTTTTCCATCTGAATTTCCTTCCAAGACTTCTTTTAGGCTTGTGTTTGTTATTTTTTTTATAACTTTTTTTTTTTACTCCCAAACTTCAGAAACATCTTTGAATTTGCTGCTACAACATCTCTGCTGCAATTGCCTGTAATCACAGGCTGTGCCAGCAGCTCCTTACTCACAGTAGGCTGCTGTGTTAGAGTGATTTGGGTTCTTACAGCTGCTGGGTTGGTGAGATGCTGCAGGCAGGTTAATGTCTATCATCAGAGCCATTATCTGGATGAATTTCCTGCAAGTGCAGGGACCAGAGGCATCGGTGTAGTGGGAGGTGGTGGTGACACCCAGGCAGGTGTGGGCAGGTGCTGGGGCTCCTCTCGAGCCTCATCCTGGGGTATAATTTGAGTGCAGCTCCATTTGGGTTTTGCTGAGCAAAAAAAAGTGCTCGGGGACAGGCAGACAATACCTTTATTTACAGGTTTTCTGCAATATTCAGCCATTTCCACTCTGCAGCTACTCTGATTCCTGCCCAGAGCGTTAAATTGTATTAATGGCCTCTACCAGTTTCCAGGATGTTCTTCCCAAACACATGGGCTGGATCAAGGGCTGGCTCTGGGATTTGGGAGCTGATTTTTAAGGGGATCTGTCTTAGCCAGAGTTTGCCTCTTTCAGTTCACTCTCACTGCCTAAATTTTACAGGTGCTCTCAACAACACACCTGGCACTTGAGCAGCAAAAAACCTTAGGCCTTAATGTGGCCCTTGAATTCTATTTATAGGATATATATATATTTAATAACCTCTTTATTTAATAAGGACTTTTTGGTGGTTGTTCCAAAATCTTCACATGAAATTAGAAAAATTCCTGTGCCGAGTGTGATGCTCTGTTCCAAACCCGAACTCCACACTTTTATCTCTCTTGTTCATCTGAGCACTTCAGGCTGACAAATTCCTAATTTCTCCCAGCTCACTGCAAAGCCATTTTTCTTTGCCAACTATGAAATTACAGCAGCTTAAAGAACCAAATCCACCCCTCAGATGTGCCTGTGATTCCGAGTGATTTGGTAATTGAAGTTGCTCCCGAACTGGGGGACATGATTTATCTTTCATGCAGTCTGCAGATGGATAACTGGGGACAAGGATTAGGGAGCAGTGTAAGACACAGACAGGAAAATAAGATGGTTGGGATTTTGGCTCAGTAGGAGCAAGGAAAAAACCACCACCCACCTGAGTGTGTGTGTGTGGTTGGGTTTTTTTTAATAGAGAAAATATTCATATTATAAATATTTCAGACTCCTCCCAGTGATGCCAAAGTTGAAACTCCCAAGGTGGGCAGTGGCTGAGCATAATGCAGCTGGGAAAGGAGACCTGAATTCCTCAGGAAGGAGAAGGGTGGGATAAATTCCATCTCAGGGAAGGGAATGTGCTGCGGGGTTTTGGTGGGACAGGGGAATCTCTGGTCTGTGTAATTCGGTGTCAGACCCTGCAGGTGAAATGCTTGAGGTGCCCTGGCCATATCCAAGCTCGTTACATCCTTCTTTCTTTTCTTCCATGGTTTTAAACGATGGTTTCCTGTGGGGCAGAGCAGCTGCTGTTTGCAGCGAGGAGGGGAACAGTCTGCATGGACAACCCAGTGTCACCAGTGGTGGGGGACGCCGGGGCACTGGTCTGACTGGCTGGCAGGGGGATTGCAGTGCTGCAGCTGAACGGAGAATCACGGACTCATTAACACTGGGAAAGTTCTCTCAGGTTATCGAGTCCGACCACGCCCAGCACTGCCAAGGCCGTCACTGCCCCGTGTCCCCAAGTGCCACATCCACACAGCTTTGAAATCCCTCCAGGGATGGGGACTCACCCCTGCCCTGGGCAGCTGTGCCAGGGCTGGAAAACCTTTCTAGGAAGACATTTTCCCCAGATAGCAAATTTAAACCTCCCCTGTGCAGCTTAAGGCCATGTTCTCTCCTCCTGTCCCTGTTCCCTGTGAGCACAGCCCGACTCCCCTGGCTGCCCCCTCCTGTCAGGGACTTGTGCAGAGCCACAAGGGCCCCCCTGAGCCTCCTTTGCTCCAGGCTGAGCCCCTTTCCCAGCTCCCTCAGCTGCTCCAACCCCTTTCCAGCTCCGTTCCCTGCCCTGGACACGCTCCAGCCCCTCAGGGTCCTTGTCAGGAGAGGCCCAAAACTGCCCCCAGGACTGGGGCGCTGGGATGGGCACTGCCCTGCTCCTGCTGCCACATCTCTGGGTACAGGTAAAGACCATTTTCAATGCAGTTAAAAAGCTGAACAATCAAACCTTTCTCTTCTTTCCCCACATATTGGATTTCCTGTGCACCTGGGCATAGGAAAATGCCCTTTGTGGAATGGGTTCTTTGCTCTGTGTGTGGGTTACTATCAAGCAATTCTAGATGGGTGAAGATTTGTGCTGAAGGCAAAGCACTGGCAATTCTGGGGCAAATTGCTGCTGGTTTCACTAACAGGGCTGTGTTTGCTGTCACCAAGTCCCCTGAGCTGAGGAACTGGGCTCCTGTTTGGTTTTTTTATTAATTTCCTTAAACTAATGCAAAGTATTAGATCTTCAAGCATCCTCTCTTAATGCAGATTTGCAGCCTCATAAACACCTTCTTGCAAGGAGAATAATCAGTGGTTGCAGCTTTGCTCTAACTCCCAAGTGCTTCTGATTATTGGCTTAATATTTTTTTTGGACTGGTGTTGCTCAGAGTGAAGAGAGAAAAGAAGCAAAAGCCAGGGAGCAGCAGCACAGGGTTGCTGCTGGAAGGCAGGAGATCCTCATGGATGGCATGGAGCTGGCACAGAGGGGCTCCAAGGGGCGCTCTGAATCTTGCCATAGAATCCTGGAATGGTTTGGGTTGGAAGGGCCTTAAAGCTCATCCAGTTCCATGGGCAGGGGCACCTCCCACTGTCCCAGGCTGCTCCCAGCCCTGTCCAGCCTGGCCTTGGGCACTGCCAGGGATCCAGGGGCAGCCACAGCTGCTCTGGGCACCCTGTGCCAGGGCCTGCCCACCCTCCCAGGGAACAATTCCTTCCCAATCTCCCATCCAGCCCTGCCCTCTGGCAGTGGAAGCCATTCCCTGTGTCCTGTCCCTCCAGGCCTTGGCCCCAGCCCCTCTGCAGCTCTCCTGGAGCCCCTTCAGGCCCTGCCAGGGGCTCTGAGCTCTCCCTGGAGCCTTCTCCTCTCCAGGTGAGCACCCCCAGCTCTCCCAGCCTGGCTCCAGAGGGGCTCCAGCCCTGGAGCAGCTCCGGGGCCTCCTCCGGACCATCCTTCTGGGAATGCAAGCACAGGGATGGGGGATCTGGCCTGGGAAATGCTATGGAATGACACAGTAACAGCATCACACAGCTCCAATGGGATCTCTGTGTTCCTGCTAATGGCCAGATCCTCCTGCAAATGCCCTGGACTTGGGGTGGAGGTTTGGAAATGGGTGAAGGGAAGTTCAAAGAGAGACCTGAGCTGAACCTCACAGGACACAAAACTCTGCGAGTTCAAGAACCAGATTCCAATAAGAGCATCTACGCAGAGCTGCTTTTGTCTCTTTAAGTTGCTGCAAGTGCTCACAAGATGAGAACCAGGCAGTGAAGAAGCCAATTTATTTGGGTTTTTGCTGTGGCATTCAATTCTGCTTTCTTAGCAGCTGGCTGAGCATTGAAAGAAGAGGTTCTAGGAAATAAGATATAAAAGTAACAGCAAGGATAGATGCTAGGAAAGGGAAAAACCCTTTCTGTGCTATTCTGTGGTGTTTATAATCTAGATAAGATAGAAAAGAGCTTTTAAACAGTTGAGGCATAGACTTGCTTGTGCTCTGTGCTTCCTCAGGCGGAGTAACCACGAAGGAAAAGCATCTGAAAGAAACTGCAAGTGGTGAAATCGAGATTTCTTGAACTGTTTTACACTTGCAAACATAATGTCTTGTGCTCTGGTGATTCCTTTTCACTGAGTCAGAAGAGAGACATCTCCATGTCACTGGCACGAGGACAAAGGCCTGGGCTGACAATGTTGCCTTGTGTTCCCCGCTCGCTGCGTTTTCAAACGGGGAGGTTCAGTTTAATGACTCTTTTGTTTGGTTGGTGTGTTTTGGACACTTGAATGATTCGGTGTTGGCAGGAGTCTTGTCTTTTTTCAGTTGTTTTGACAGGGAGGAGAAGCAGAGAGAATTTTGAATTCTTCAAAGACAGACCTCGTGCTCTGTGCTGTGGCTCAGTGTCGGGCCTCGCCTGCATCCTGCTCACTGTAGGATGAGTTTCATGAGGGGAAATTTTTAACAAATTGAACAAATCTGGCAGGTACTGGGTGGCAATTCCCCCCCTCCCCTCTCAATATTGCTATTCTGGTAAAAAACAGAGTAAAACCCCCTCTTTGTGGAAATCCTCCACAAGGATGGTGCAAGCAGCATTCCTTAGTTTCCATTTCTCAAGCAAAAGCACAAATACCTTCATTCTTCAGCTTTCCATGAAGTTTTCATTTAAGCAGCCTCAAATGAGCCTTTGGATAGAAAGCCTTGGGCTCGTGCAATGTTAGTTCTGGAATTTTACCACAGCAAAGCACAAAAAAAGGGCCTTGAGCTTCTCTACCCCAGAGTTTGCTGCCGGAGGCTCCGAGTGCTTCCCACAGGAGGTCAGGGACCCTCTGTTGCCCAACAACAGCACAGAATCATGGAATTGCTCGGGCTGGAAAAGCCCTCTCAGGCCATCAAGCCCAACCATTCCCCACCACTGCCCCACGTCCCCAAGTGCCACATCCACAGGGGTTTTAAATCCCTCCAGGGATGTCTCCCTCCAGGGCTGGACAACACTTTTGGGGAAAATATTTTCCCAATATCGGACCTAAACCTCCCCTGTTTTGAGGCAGTTTCCATCTCTTCCAGGCAAAAGTCCTGGATGGAGCAGCACCAGTTAAGTGCTGGAAAGCTGCAGTAAAAAAATCCCAAACAACAACATCATAAGCAACAACTCCGTGCTCAGCTGAATAAATTATTGAAGATGTCTCGATGCTGGGGATGCTTCTGTGCCTCATGATTGTCTGCTTTGGAGAGAAATATTCTGGCTTTACCCTTTGGATGATGGTTTGGAGTGACAGGAGGAGGGGGAATATCTTCCCAGTGCCAGAGGGCAGGGCTGGATGGGATATTGGGAAGGAATTGTTCCCTGTGAGGGAGGGGAGGCCCTGGAATAGAATTCCCAGAGCAGCTGTGGCTGCCCCTGGATCTCTGGAAGTGTCCCAGGATGGGGCTGGGAGCAGCCTGGGATAGTGGAAGTGTCAGGATGAGGGAAACCGTGGGGGTCTTGGGGGTCTCAGCAATGGTTTTATCAAATGATCAGAGCCTCTTCTGCTGCTGTGGCCCTGCAGTTCTGCTCTGCACATGTTTTGCTGCTTATTTTTATGGAATAACTCTTTAAGCTATCTGTGCTCAGCCTTGTAGGGAACATAACTCTACCAGGAATCTGGGACAGTGGAGGAGGAGGGGACAGATGGGACTGGTAGCAAAAAATTAGGTAAAAACCTCAGTGTTTAGGGTCTGTGTGAGTCTGAGGAACTCCCCAAATAATTTCTGTAGGTTCTTTCCCTGTGAGTGCCCCTTTATCACTGTTTGAGTTGCCTCTGCTAGTGGTGATTTCTCTCCCAAACCACCACCCAGTAATTATTAAAAAGTTGATGTAACTCTGACACTTGGGCTAGGTCGGATCCAAGACAGGATGCAAGTGCCTATAACAGCATCGATGGTTTAGTCTTGGCTTAAATGTGGTAAAGCTCAGCTCTCCAGAAGAAAAATGCGCGCTGGATGGAAGGTTTGGGCTCCAGGGTGTGAGACTGTGCCCTTAAAACATTATTAGAACCAGAGATTCGCAGATAATTTGGGCTGGGAGGGACTTTAAAGCCCATCTCAATCCAAGCCCTGCCATGGGCAGGGAACATTCCACGATCCCAGGTTGCTCCAAGCCCAGCTGGCAGACGAAGGCCTCGGATCTCTCCGCTATTGATTATCACTGGGTGCAGAGGAGCCACTGCCCAGAGATCTGCAGTTAGGAGCTCCTGCCACCCTTCCCCTGGACAGGGGAGGTTAAACTCCTCTTTGCAGTCCTCTAAAGGATGGAATGTGGGGAACAGCTGGAGCTGGGAACGCTGAGGGTCCCAGGGATGTGGATTCCCTGCTCTGCCTGGGTAGCTTTGCGCCCAACACCCCTCCATCCATGATACACCCTTTAAACGATGCTCCAACCCTGTTGTTGCAGGAATTCCTGCACCGGGGCTGCTCCTCCTCCCCTCCAGACCCTTCCATGCCGAGGGAAAGGCCGGGAATGTGCTCCTGGAGTTGTAGCAGCCTGGCTTTTCTCCCTGAGCGCTGGTGGGAAAGCACGTCCCACACGAGGCAGGCTTTGCTGGGAGAGCTGGGTGTGGGAGGAACGTGAGCTGTGCTGCTCCTCCGCTGGCTGCTGGGGGGGAGAGGCACAAATAGGAGCTTTTTTTGCTGAGTGTTCCTTAAAAACAATCCAGGCTTTGTCGTTGAAGCCACAACAACAGCGGCTCCACTTTGTTCAGTGCAGGGAACTTTAAAAGGGCCGTTTCTGCCAAGGCACAGGGCAGCCTCCACCTTTATCCTAGGGGACAAAACAAGCAAAAAACCTTCTTTGCCCCCCCAGAAATACTTTCGTGATAGGGAGAAGGCTGCAACAAGCAGATGAAACCATCTAGAAAGGCGGAATTTGGGACACAGACACAGTTTTTCCTCATTGTAGTGCCAGCCTCTTGTGGTACCACTGGAAGAGAATTCAGAGGGGTATTTATTACTCCCAGACCTCTTTCTTGGGGAGGTGGGAGATGAAGCTTTAAAGCTTTTCTACGTGGAATGAGGAGCTGGAATGAGATGGTCTTTCAGATCCCAAACCATTCTGTGATTCCGTGATGAGGAACAGGGAATATTTAGATCCTTCCTCACTCCATCCCTAACGAAAGCACAGGCAGCAGCTCCCTGAGCAGAAAAAAAATCCCATTTAACATTGAAGATACTGTTACACATAATCTGGGCAGACTGAGGGAAACCTGCTTCCTTTGCTATGGTTTCATGGCTGCTTTTTGTCTGCCCTTTCCAGGCAAAAAGGGTCTGTTCCCTCCTGCTAAGTAACCTGGGAAAGGCAGCACTTCTCTGCTGAGCCTCAATTTTCAGGCGTCTTCCTTTCACCTCCCCTCTCTCAGGCTCAGAGTTGCTTCATCAGCATAAATATTCCGACTGGCAGAGTCTTAAATGCCTTTTAAATGTCGGCTGGTTTCCCCCTGAGCTCTCTGGAGAGCTGGAATCCAGGCCCTGTGGTTGGGAGGGTTTGTGGCTTGCCTGGGGGGGCCGCTCGGGGAGCTCCCCAGGCAGACGAGGCCTCCAACGTGCAGATTTTGCAGGGAAAGCTTCCAAATCTGGAATTTCTCGCGGGTTCCAACAGCAGAGCTCCTCCCTCAGCTGGGTGTGACCCTCTGTTGCTGGTCACCTTGGGAGACCTCTGGCTGCAGGTGGTGGCTGCAGGTGCTGAAATGTCCCCATCACTCGAGGTCACGCCTGTTCCATTCACCCATTTCTGGCTCCAAACCCCAAAATTTAAAGCAGGATTGGTCTAAATGTCTTTGTTTTTGAGAATAAGCACAAAGACTGCTCGTGGCACTGCAGGGTGCAGGAGGAGGGGGTATTTCCCTCCTGGATATGTGGGTTTTTCCCTCTCCCTGTGCAGGAATGAGTTTCCTGGCCTGGCTAATCCAGACATGGATGGCTTTGTCACCCTCAGCTATTCCTGTACAGAGCACATCCCTCTGAGCTCCCCTGGACCAGTGTTCCCTTCCAAAGCTCTCTCTGCCTTGGGAAAAGTTCTCCTCCTGCACATCCTTCTCCTGATCCTCTGTAAAATTAGCACTTAAGTGCTTTAATTAAGATTTCTACTCTCTCCTGCTCTCATCCTGTTCAACACCAGGCTGGTGCTGTCAGCAGGGGCTCCTTCAGCTGCAATCCCACTGCTGAGGGTGGACCATGGCAGGAATGCTCCTACCTGACATATTTCAGTTTTGTAAGGAGCTGCAGCAGGTTGTTGCTGTGTTTGGAGACTGCTGGGGGTTTATTCTGAACACAGAATGGTCCCTGTGTTCAGAACAGTCCAGCCTGGCCTTGGGCACTGCCAGGGATCCAGGGGCAGCCACAGCTGCTCTGGGCACCCTGTGCCAGGGCCTGCCCACCCTCCCAGGGAACAATTCCTTCCCAAGATCCCATCCAGCCCTGCCCTCTGGCAGTGGAAGCCATTCCTTCATCATCCATCCTTTCTGATTCTCTGCTTTAGGGGACATAGGAGACTTGGAATTGATTCCTGCTGCTTCTCTTAGAAATACAGCGAAAGTCTCGTTCTTTCTTTTTCTCCTCCTTTCTCCACTTTTGAAATCTTCAGATTGATTTCCAAAGATTTTAGGTTTTCCATACTCTCAGAGCCTTTCTGTTGCTCCCCTACAGCATTTCCAGCTGTAAGAATTTGCCCAGTGCTGAACCTCTGATCCTTTGTCCCCCTTTCCCTGTTCCAAGCTACCACATTTCTGCCTTCCTTTCCTTTAAAAGCTGACCTGCAGAACTGAGAGCCCCTTTGGAACATCTCCTCCTTCCACCCCTGGCTCTTCCAGCACAGACTAACATGAAAACAAACTTTTTGAGGGGAGATCAAACACTGATTCCATGCTTGGAAGCCAACAAGCTTCTTTGATTTTTTTCCTTTCTCTTTCTTTTTTAAAAATCATACTCACAGCAAGTTTGGCAAAAGAAATATTCCTGTGCCTCGAGGAGGCACCTTCTGTTCTGCAGCTGGCAGAGGGTAGGGGAGAGGTGGCCTCTAATTTTACCAGTCTGGGACTTGGATCAGGTGCTTGTGGATCATGACCACAGCAGAGTAGCATCGCTTTCCCAGCAGAACCTTCAGTTTAAAGATTTATGGATAGCTCACTATGGGTGAGGCTGCCTGAGAGTGGGGAGTGCATTTGCAGTTAAATTATCATTTTATCCTGGAATTGTAGAACCGTTTGGGTTGGACAACCTTCAGTCAAGTGGCAGCTGGGAGGGCTGCCCTGAAGGATGTCCCATGGAGTAGGGAGAGTCTTCTTCTCACCTCTGAGGAGGTGGATGTTGGTTGTGATAAGAAAATCAGCTGCTTTGGGTGAGGTTGGAGATGAGGGAGCTTAGAACTGGGGCTTTGGTTGGAAGGGACCTTAAAGATCACAGAATCCCAGAATTAATTAGATTGGAAAAGCCCTCCAGCCCACTGAGCCCAAGCTGTGCCCGATGCCCACCTTGTGCCCAGCCCAGAGCTCTGAGTGCCACATCCAGGCCTTCCTTGGGCACCTCCAGGGATGGGCACTCCCAACGTCCCTGGGCAGCCCCTGCCAAGGCCTGAGCACCCTTTCCATGGGGAAATCCCTGCTGATGTCCACCCTGCCCCTCCCCTGGCCCAGCCTGAGGCCGTTCCCTCCCCTCCTGTCCCTGTTCCCTGGGAGCAGAGCCCGACCCCCCCGGCTGCCCCCTCCTGTCAGGGACTTGTGCAGAGCCACAGGGGCCCCCCGAGCCTCCTTTGCTCCAGGCTGAGGCCCCTTTCCCAGCTCCCTCAGCTGCTCCAGCCCCTTCCCCAGCCCTATTCCCTTCCCTGGACACGCTCCAGCCCCTCAGGGTCCTTCTTGTCCTGAGGGGCCCAGAACTGGACACAGCCCTCGAGGTGTGGCCTCACCAGAGCCCAGCAGAGGGGAAGAATCCCTTCCCTGCTCCTGCTGCCACACAATTCCTGCCACAGCCCAGGTGCCATTGTGCCATTGGCACACCTGGCTGGTGTTCAGGTCACCCAGTTCCAACCCCCAGCTTCGATCTTGTACCGTGTTGTCCTCACTGTGCTGAGAGTGAACATTCAACCTACACACAGTGCTGAGAGTTCTGAGCCCAGCTGGCAGGAGTGAGCCATCCCTCATCCCTGGAAAATCATGGCTTTGAGAAGGAAAGCCACCTTCCCCCGTGCCTGACACCCAGCAGTGCATGGGAACGTGTTTGGTGTGGACGGAGCCGAGGGATTGTCCGGGATTTATTCCCAACAAGTGACGCTGGCTTTGGTTTTGCTGTGCTTGAAGGTGCCTCGTCACCAGACATGGAGTCCAGCTATGGGGGAGGCCTGCTGGACATGGTGAAAGGAGGAGCAGGGAGGCTCTTCAGCAATCTGAAGGATAACCTGAAGGACACGCTGAAGGACACCTCCTCCAAGGTCATGCAGTCTGTTGCCAGGTACAGTACACTTGAAGCAGGAAAAACCAGGAGCTGCAGAGTGCTGGTGCCACTGAACCAGCACAGCACAGCTCCCAGGGACTGAGGAAGGAGGGGAAAATCCCAAATGATTTCTTTGGTTCTGCCTCATAGTTGGGGTTTGGCCTCAAGGAAGAGGGAAAACCTGAGTAAAACAATCTAAGTGAGCATCAGCACCCTGAAATCTGGAAAATGCCTGGGAAAGTGGAGCACCGCGTCTCCAATTCCTGGAGGATTCCCTGTGGGATCCTTCTAGTTAACCACCACTTGAATCTTTTGTCACTGAAAACTGGCTGGTGTTGATGCCTCTCTTTGCTGTCCAAGGATGTTCCCAGCCCTAAATCCACCTTTGGGGTGGAAGGAAGAGCTGAGGTGACTTTGCTCTGGGGACTTTCTTAGCGTTGCCCCCTGTGCCCACGTCCGAGGGATAGGGGGCTACAAGAAATTAAGGAATTTAATGCATGCAAGACCCCAGAGGGTTTGAGGGATCTGCAAAGTGCAAACTGCTGGAGATTTCTCCTGGAAACTGGCACTGAAAATTAATGACAAAAGGGAAAAGGGACGTTTCTTGCAGGTTTTGCACACAGTTAATTGCATGTGGAGAGAGGGAGGCTGGGTCACTGGCTGCATCTTAAGAATTCATCTTAAGATGATTTTTCCTTGTGTGATAAGTAGATTTGTCTGGGAAAATACTCTTAACGTGCTGCTAAAGTGCCTAAACTCTGTCTCCTGCTTTGTCTCCTTTTAGTTACACCAAGGGAGAGTTGGATATTTCCTACATTACCTCAAGGATCATAGGTAAGCCCTGCTCCATGGAGAAATACAACCTGTAGCATCCCAGGGTCCATAATTCCATAAACCCACCCTCATCCTGGCCTCTCCTTGCTTTCCCAGTGATGTCTTTTCCTGCTGAAGGCGTGGAGCTGGGATTCAGGAACCACATTGAGGATGTCAGGACGTTCCTGGACTCCAGGCACCCCGACCACTACACCGTGTTCAACTTGTCACCCAAATACTATCGCAGTGCCAAGTTCCACAACAGGGTGAGTGCCTCCCTCGGGGCAAAATTCCTCAGGGAAAGGGGCACCAGGTCCTGTTGTATCCAGAATTTAAGGTGATGAAGGAGTCGTAGGTGTTTTTAAGCTGCTGGGGTGGGTTTGGGGTTTTAGCTGGGAGCACGGGGAGTAAAGAGCTGGAAATTTAGGGGATAATGTTCATGTGAGGAGACTGGGAGAGTGAAAGGCATTGCACTGAGCGGAGCCTGGGCTGCAGAGAAATAAAGAATGAAACAGAGTGTTAGAGCTGCTGCAGAGAAACAATAAAATGAAAGGCCTTTGGAAGAAATGACCAGTAGGAGAAGGGAGATTATTTCCTTGCAGTTGGGCTTTAATCAAGCAGGAGCCCTCAGCAGGCAAAGCACGGGATGGAAACGGGATCTGAGGGGCACTTTGGCTCTTGTGACTTTAAAAAGCCACCTCCACTGCCTGGCCCAGTTTCCCTCCCTAAAACCAGAGCAGCATCAGGAGCACTGCGAGGCTCTGCTTCATTAATGGCTTTTAGAGGAAATCTCTATGAAATGCTGCTGCTGAATGCTAGATTAGATTTAATCTTTCTGCAAACTTCCTGTTCTTTCCCTCTGCCACATGGGATTGATATGTTTGGTGGTGGTTTTTTAAAAATTTCTAACTTTTTGGTGCCTTCAACCCAAAAGTCAGCAGCAGTTGCCAGGCTTAACCCTCAGTCAGGGTAAATGAATCTAATCTAAGCCTAATTTAGTTTTAATTTGAGGTGTAGCTGAATTTATCTTCAGCAATTCTGATCACCAGAAACCACTCGCTGATACTTGAAGCAAATTTCTCAGTGGCCCTCAGTAACCAGACTTTAAATATGAGTAAATGAACAGGGAAGACTACTTAGGATATATTAAGAGCTCTGAATCTTTAGTCTTGATTGGTTTTGGTGCATCACTGATGCTATTTGTGGGTGATTTATCTACTTCTGAAAGCCCAGCATTAAAGATCTATTGCTGTATGAGCTGGCCATAACTCCTGAATCCCTGGAATTATCTCCCACCCCACCCAACACTCAACAGGTGACTTTTAATGTCACTCTCAAAGCAAAACTTGGTGCTTTGGAACCATTGCCTTGACTCACAAACACAGAAAATACAATTATCTTTTAATAAAATATTGTATTTTCAGTTTATGGGCTGGGAAGTCCCAATTCCAAGGATTTTTCATGAGAATGGAGTGTGAACAACACAATATGTGAAGTAATTACAAGGCTGAGCTTTATGTATATCTTGGAAAAAATACTAAAGAGCTCTCAAGGAGGTGAAATCCTGGTGAGAGTTTTCTGCTGGCATGAGGATGTCAGCCGAGCTGCACTGAGATGCACACCTGTTCTTGGACAGGAAAAGCTTTAGAATTCTTGCTTTCTTTAAAAGATTTTGCTCCTAAGATCAAAGTAGGTCACTCTGCTGCGTGGTGGCACAGGAGGGAGGTGAATTCATGTCCTGCTGGGCCATTTCCTGCCTACACGTGGCTGAGGGGGTCACCAAGCCCCAGGAAAGGTTTTCCACGAGGAGGAGAAGGGGCTGGGAGGGTGGGGAGGCACTGGGAAAGGTTTTCCAGAGGAGCTGTGGCTGCCCCTGGATCTCTGGAAGTGTCCAAGGATGGAGCTGGGAGCAGCCTGGGATCGTGGAAGGTGGCCAGGTGTGAATGAGATGATCTTTAAGGTCCCTTCCAACCCAAGCCAGTGACTCTGAACAGAGACCTGGCTGTGCTCTGCTGTCCCCTCTGTGTTCCCAAGGGGAGAGGAGAGGAGAGCTCCCATGGGCCTGAGGAAGTGAGAGCAGTTTCAAAACACAGAACTCAAACCTAACATTAAACAAACCCCAACTTCAAAGCCCCTCACAGGTCACATTCCTGGCACTTGCTGCTAAAACAAAACAAGTGCTGGGTGCTTATTCCCAGAGCTGGAGAATTCCAGTTGCTTTTCCCTAACGTTGTCTGTGCCGAGTGCTGGTGAGGTTCTGTTTGATACAAACACCAAGCACACATTTAATTTCCTAATTGCAAACCATCAGGCAGATGTGTAATTAGAGGCAATGTAAATATGTAATTATGGACGGTTGGGAAGTGTATATTATTTACTGGAGAAGTGATAATGGCTTTTCCAGATGCTTGGCGGGGAGGTCTGCTCAGAAAATTGTCAGGGGAAGGGTCACTGGATGAATTCTAACAGGGACAATCAAGGATGTACAACAGAAGGAATGAAACAAACTCTGGAGGCAGGAGAAGGTGGGGAGGCCATACAGGGAATGGTCATTCCCTGCTCGCTGCGCTTGGAGCACTGTTTGATTTGGTCAGTGGCTTCTACAACACAACATTTGCTCACCAGGGGCGCAGCAGGATATTTCGGAGACCAAACCTTTCCTAGGTCTGAAAAGCAATCAGACAAATAGGCAGTTTGCTGTGGGATTAGAAGGAGCCTGCCCACCAACAAGCAGAGGATGGACGGCTGGGTCAGGCAGTGCTGCCGGCCTGGCCTGGCCCTGCATCCCACGGGAGCCTTTGGGATCCTTGCTTGGCACGGCTCTGCTTGGAATCTGGGTGCCTGTTTCTGCTCCAAGATGTTGTGCAGGTGTCAGACAGGGCCTTAAGTGCAAGTTTTATGAAACCCGGAGCATTTCCTTCCTCTGAGAGATGAAACAGTTATGGGGAACACGCGGCTGCTTAAGAACATCTGGGCAAATCATCTCCTTCCTTCCCCGTTCCCATTAAGCAGCAGCCAAATGTCAGCTGAGAGAGAGAGAGAACCAATTCTTCAGCTGAGGACAAGCCTCAGGACATTTCTCCTTTAAATTTCTTCTGGCCAGAAATGCCTTTAAAAAAAATATTTCAATTAAAACCAGATGAAAGTGAGATATCTGTCGAGGGCTATTTGATGTGCTGCTTGGGACTGTGCTGGAGAGAAGTGGGATGACTCAGAACCAGCACACTGAGGAATAGGAACCAGACATATTTAAGGATTTGTAGGGTTGGAGCTCCAAGGAGGCATTCATTTTTCTGCGTCATATGTTAACATGCTTACTCAGATAGGATTGGGGTTCTTTTGAACAGAACTTTCCCTTTCATCAGTTTCATATCTGTCACATAGGGCTTGGGCATCCTGTGCCTGTGCTTGGGCATGCTCAGTGCCCCGTGCAAATCAGAGCAGTTTTTAGGGACACGTGNACAGAACAATTCAGAACAACAGATGCTCAGTGCCCCGTGCAAAACAGAGCAGTTTTTAGGGACACGTGGCACAAAGAAATCAATGTGAGACTGGAGCATTCTAAAAGAGCCACTCCAGGTAATCTGATGTGAAATGTTACTTTTGAAGAATGTGCAGTCAGGGACAGCACATCAGCCCGATGTTGTTTCATTGAGAAAGCTTTTTTCTCTGGCTCCTCATAACTCGTGGGAGTCACGGCGCGGAGTTACGCACGAGGAGAGGCTGAGTAGGTTTCCAGCACATAACTCCGGGTTGTAAAGGACGAGTAGGTTTCGTGGCAGGGAGAATTTGTAGAGCAGGCCTGGCTTAGCGCTCCTCCAAAGCTGATTTTGTGTGCGGTGCCGTTCCTGCAGGTGTCCGAGTGCAGCTGGCCCGTCCGGCAGGCGCCCAGCCTGCACAACCTCTACGCTGTCTGCAAGAACATGCACAACTGGCTGCAGCAGAACCCCAAAAACGTCTGTGTCATCCACTGCATGGTGAGTGCACCCCACAGCACCCAGCCTGGGGGCTGAGGAGTCCCAGGTCGTGGCGTGTCCAGGGTCTGTGTGCGGGGATGGGGACAATTCCTGACAGAGGAGAGATGGGATGGAACGGACCCAGAGGAAGGGACATCATCACCCAAAGCTAAGCTGGGAGAGCTGGCACTGAATGAGAAGAAGGAATGCAAAACAAGAGAGGTCAAAATCATTCTCTAGGAGAGGTGGTGGGTAGCAGAAAGGTTTGAATTTCACCCAGGAGCTGTCAGCCTGCTGTGACTTGCCCAGGGTGCCCAGAGAAGCTGTGGCTGCCCCTGGATCCCTGGCAGTGTCCAGAGCCAGGTTGGACACTCCAGGGGCTTGGAGCAGCCTGGGACAGTGGAAAGTGTCCTTGGGGTGGGGCAGGGGGTGGCACTGGATGGGCTTTAAGGTCCCTCCCAACCCAAACCAGTCTGTGATTCTGTGATTTGCATTTTATTCCAAGCAGTCACAGGAGAAAACGCAGCCTTTAGACTGAAGGGGGATGGAAGTTGGGCAGGAAACACAGAATTGGGAATTCTGTCGAACTGTGAAATGGAGATTGCTGAAGTCTCCTGCCATCAGGAGCTGTCAGGCCTGGCTGAAGGAGCCTAGCTGCCTCTGCTCCTCTCTGCAGCACAGCTGAACTGGGAACCCCCCACAGGGAATATTCAGCACTGGGCAATGCTGGGCAGTGTGAGGGTGGTGTGATCCTGGATCACTCCTAATTTACCCCATCCAACCTTTCACATTGACAGCAATGCCCAAAAGCAGAGTTCTGCTCTGCTCCTGGAGCCTAAATTAAACCAGGAGGCTGTCAGCCCTGATCAGCAGAAACTGGGAGGAACGGAGGAAATGACTGATCCCAAATTGCACAGAGCTCCCATGTGAGTCTGGCATTTCTGCCTTGCACAGCACAGCCGGCGGCTCCGGGATGTAAATTCCCTTCAAACAGAGAGGAAGATGCACTTGATGCCTCCAGTCCTGGAAATATAACTCAAAAATCCAATTCCTTTGCTGTCCTTTGAGCAATGGATATCAGGATAACGTGATAAAGGACAGGGAGTCCTTTCCCACACTTTCTAACAGGGCTGCAGAAACTCACTTAGTTTATATGAACCTGGGAGATCTTGTCAGAAACAATTGGCAGGGGCTAAACTTGAAAAAAGCAAACAGCCTGTTCATGTCAGCATGTTCTTGGGGTCTGGATCAGCTCCAGTACAGAAAACCCTACAGAAAATGGCTGGAATGCCTAAAAGGTGCCTGAAATAAACAACTGCAAGGAGCGAGAGTGGTGAAGCCCCGAGGAGCTGTGGATTCCCCATCCCTGGCAGTGTTCAAGGGGGCTTGGAGCGGCCTGGGACAGTGGGAGGTGTCCCTGCCCATGGCAGGGGTGGGACTGGATGGGCTTTGAAGTCCCTTCCAACCCCAACCATTCCATGATTCCTTAATTCTGTATAACTTTGGTGTGACTCCCTCCCTGGTGGGGCAGCAGCTTTCCTACTTCTTCCTTGGAAAGGAGTTTTGAGTTGGGGGATCTTTTGTCCCTCTGCCACAGGGAAGATGAGCTGGGTGCTGCAGCACTGTGGCAGTACTGAGCAGGTATCCATCCCTGTGCCATGAGTTTCCAGACCTGCATTTCGGTGGAAGATGCTGGAAGAGCTCTTTCTTTTTGTTTGGTCCATATGACTCATCACCTTGTATATTCCCAGGTATATCAGGAACCCAGGGCATGGGGAATACATTGATTTTCTCCTGCTCTTCCTATATTTTTTGATCTATCAATGTGACTCAGCAAACTTTCCCCCATAATCACCTTAAAAAAACCCCATGAAGAGCAATCTGTAGGTTGAGGGCTGTGGAGGGAGCCTGGGGCTGGATTTTTTTGTTTGTTTATCCTTTTCCAGGATAAATTTCTATCAGAGGGCTGCCTGCAGCTGTAGGATGGGGGCACTCCGACCCCTGTGGTCACTTCCAGGCCTATGTTTGAAATAATTATAAAATTACAGCTGAGGAGCAGCCACAAAACACCGACATTTGCAGCCAAAATGTTCTTGTGGGCTCTCCAAATAAGTGTAAACCACCCTCAGCTTTGGCTGCTCCCTGGATATTATCTTGGCTTTGATTGTTCTCTGAAGTCCTGGGTGTTGAACAAATGCCGCAGCACTGAAAATTCCCCATCATCTTGTGGTCTCAATCCTGCTCTTTCTGGATAAATTATATTTTGTGGTTTCAGGAGGAGCGGAGAGCCGAAATTCAAAGGATGTTTCTGATACTCACGCGGTGTTTCCCCTCTGCCCCTTTCCTTGCCAGGACGGCCGTGCAGCCTCAGCAGTTCTGGTCAGTGCAATGTTCTGTTTCTGTCACCTCTTCTCTCATCCTGGCCCTGCTGTGCAGCTGCTGAACACGAAGAGACCTGGAATTGTGCTGTGGCCATCTCACAGGAGGTACAGTATCCTGGCTCGACACTCTGAGCTGTGTTCCTCATGCTCAAGGCTGCCCAAAGACCTGTCAGGTGTGTTTTGGCCCCTGGGCTCAGACAGGTGTCCAGATCCCACTGTGCTCCTCAGAGATAAGTGGAGAAGTGGGGACCAGGTGTTGGGAAAGCTTGTCCAGAGCAGCTGTGGGATTTCTTTCCTTGGAGATCCTTGGCAGGGTATCACCCCCAGCACAAAATCCAGTTCTGAGATAGAGCTGTGAAGCTGCTCCTGCTCTGAGCAGGTGACCTTCAGATCTTCCAACCTGAATTATCCTATTATTTCATTTGTCCCTGCTCATCACAGAGGGTTGGATTAGATGACTGCTAGAGGTCCTTCCAACCCAACCATCCCATGTTGATCCTGAGGTTAGCAGGGCCTGGGTGAATCCCTCTCCTGTGCCAGCTGCATCCCTACAGAAACAGAGCTGGAAGTGCAGATTCTGTGCCAGCTGCAGGGATGTTGGAGCACGTGGGAACTCCAGTCCTGGGCCTGGGAAAGAATGGCACTGTCCCTGGATTTTGAGGCAGACTTTGAGTGTGAAACGAAAGAAATGGAGATTTCAGCCCTGGTTTCTCTGCCTGCAGGTACATAGGGTACATTTGTGACCTAATAGCAGACAAACCTGTCATCCCCCACTGCAAACCACTCACGATCAAGTCGGTCACCCTCAGCCCCGTCCCCTGCTTCAACAAGCAGCGCAACGGCTGCCGGCCCTTCTGCGACATCCTCAGCGGAGAGACCAGGATCCTCACCACTTCCCAGGAGTACGAGAGGATGAAGTGAGTCCCCGTGACCCCCCACCATCCTTAGGAGCTGTGTGCAGCCAGACTTTCACTCTGCTGTGGAATATCTGTGCTGCAGGCATTGCCAGGCTGCCTGACAAATGAAGAAGTTAGTGCCTAGGGTGGTAATAAATGGCCAGAGGGAGTCTGAGGTTGTCGGGAGGTGGGATAACGGCATGGACATCTGGATTCAAGGTTGTCAGGAGGTGGGATAACTGCAGGGATATCTGGACCCGAGGTTGTCAGGAGGTGGGATAACTGCAGGGATATCCGGATCCGAGGTTGTCAGGAGGTGGGATAACTGCAGGGATATCCGGACCCGAGGTTGTCAGGCGGTGGGATAACTGCATGGACATCCGGATCTGAGGTTGTCAGGAGGTGGGATAACTGCACAGATGTCAGGATCTGAGGTTGTCAGGAGGTGGGATAACCGCAGGGATATCCGGATCCGAGGTTGTCAGGAGGTGGGATAACCGCAGGGATATCCGGATCCGAGGTTGTCAGGAGGTGGGATAACCGCAGGGATATCCGGATCCGAGGTTGTCAGGAGGTGGGATAACCGCAGGGATATCCGGATCCGAGGTTGTCAGGAGGTGGGATAACCGCAGGGATATCCGGATCCGAGGTTGTCAGGAGGTGGGATACCTTTCTAGAGATCATTCAGTGCTCTGTTGGTTCCCCCTGTGGAATATTTTTGTTTTAACCTAGCAGACCATTGAATGCTCCTTCTCCTTTCTGGGCCTGAAGGAGGTGAGAGCTTCCATGTGGACATGTGGTAGAAGGGAGTTTAACCACGGCTTTCCTCCTCTTCCCCTCCAAGAGAATACCGCGTGCAGGAAGGGAAGGTCCTGATCCCACTGGGAGCCACTGTCCATGGAGATGTTGTTGTCTCTGTCTACCACATGAGATCCACCATCGGGGGACGCCTCCAAGCCAAAGTAGGAGCTGTTTCACTTCTCTTGTGGAGGCAGTGTGGGGAACTAAGGGCTGGCTAAACATGGAATCTCCAGAACTGCGCTGAGAATGTATTTGAAATCTGAATATTCAAGTTGCAGAGTGGCCAGTGAATATTTTCCTCTTCTCCATTAATTATTGGTGCTGTTTGCTGTGTAGGTGATGCTTTCCTAAAGCCTCTGCTCCAAGTGAAATGGTTTTATATTTTTTGGGAAACAAACCTGTTGCTCCAACGTATTCAGTGGGAACAGCTCCATTTCATTGCAAAACTGATGAGTAGATCCCAGAAATAAAGAGAAGCAGGGAAAGCAGGCCTATTCCTGAAGGTTTTCTGCTGTACAGAGCCTGCGGCAGCACGGTTTAAGGCAAATGGAAATACTGGGAATATCTGGGAATATTGAGAAGGAAATACTGCCTGTAGAACAAGCAGAATGAATTAAGTTATGCAGGAGTTAAGATGAGGGTAGACTTAAATAACTCCTATATTTAAGCCTTTGTTCAGTCTGGTGCTCTCCGTTTGTTTTTTTCTTTTCAGATGACCAACACACAAATATTCCAAATTCAATTTCATACTGGATTCATAGCCCTGGGAACAACCACTCTCAAATTCACCAAGTGAGTGTTTGAAGCTGAACATTCATCAAACCTGGTGCATAAAAGCCTGACGAAGGCTGAGGGAGAACAGTCACAGACGAAATATGAAAAGCCTGAATATACTGAAAGCCTTTTTATAGCTTTCCAGAAATATTCTTCCCTTTTAAACTGGACCACTCTTGTCTCCTTTAGGCCTGAGCTGGATGCCTGTGACTCTCCAGACAAATATCCTCAGCTCTTTCATGTTATACTGGACATAGAAATACAGTCTGCAGACAGACAAACTGAATTAACTCCCCCATGGGAGAACTTCACGACAAAAGACATCAATCCCTCCATTCTCTTCTCCTCCCACCAGGAGCACCAGGACACTCTTGCTTTGGCAGGTAAGGGCTGCACGGATTTATTCCCTGTGCATGATTTCTTCACTCTGAGCTGGGTTTTGCTTGATCCACATCTGTGGTGCTCTGTGCTGCAGGTAGAGGTGCCACGGATTCCCCCCAGGATAACATCAGGAACGTTGGCCAGAGTGCATTCTTCTCCTCTCTCAGCTGGCAAGGTAGGCAAGGCTTGGTCTTCAGAGTCAAATCTGCCTCAAAGAACATGAACCACTCCTTTTGCCCCTGCCTGGAGCACGGAGTGAGGCTGAAGGATCCCACTGTAGCATGTCTTTGCCAGTAGATCACAGAGCTGTTGCTGGGCACACCCTGATGTTGCAATGGAGTGGGAGTTCATTTCCTGCAACATCCTCTTCAAACTGAACTCTGTGGGACCATTATTGACACAGTTCTAGGGTGAACCTTCACCCGAGGCTTCCTTCATGTTAAAACTTGAAATAAATACGCCCTGATGATAAAATTTAGGTTAATCTTTGTGAAGGACTCACGGGATCATTTAGGTTGGAAAAGACCTTTAAGGTCATCAAGTCCAACTGTTCCCCAGCACTGCCAAGGCCACAACTGACCATGTCCCCAAGTGCTACATCCACAGGGCTTTTAAATCCCTCCAGGGATGGGGACTCTGCCACTGCCCTGGGCAGCTGTGCCAGGGCTGCAGGACCTTTTTGGGGAAGAAATTTGCCGACTTTTATTTTAAAAAGCAAAATTATTTTAGGCAAATGCTGCTGTGCTATTCTCAGTAGCTTTCTGTTCTGCTTGTAAGCTGATTTTTACGGGACCTTTGTGATGACCAAACTAACAGCTGCCTAATTTTATTTTCAATCATCATTTAGATCAGAAATCTGACAAAAGTAGCTCTCACCCCACCTCAGAGGATCGAGCAGCGTTGGTGCATGAGGAAAGCGAACAGTCAGATGACGAACTCTTGTCCCTTTCCAGTCAGCACAGTAATGCCAGCGGTGACAAGCCCCACGGGACACCCAAACACAGCAAAAAGCAGCAAGAGCCCGCAGCAGCACCTCCCCCTGAAGACGTGGACCTGCTGGGCCTGGATGGCAGCCCCATGAGCAAGAGCTTTCCCTCGCAGCCCAGCGCTGCCCCCTCTAACTCTGACCTGCTGAATGATTTGTTCGGGGTCGGTGGGCCGAGCTCCCAGAGCCCCGGCGCAGCCGCTGCTGAGGAGGTTTTCCATGTGGGGGGAGCTGGATCTGTGCAGTCGACCCCGCGGCGCTCGGCAGCTTCGGCGTCCCCGTCCCCGTCCCCGAGGGTAGGAGAAGGTAATGGTGGCTTTGCCGAGCGGGGCACGTGGGCTTGGAGGATCCCTCTGGGGGAGCTGCTCTTCGCTACTCCCATCTCATGTGGGGATCCCAAGAGGCCGAGCAGCTCCTCTACTCCAAGCTGCCGCATCCTCCCCACACCAGACCCTACTGGAGCACACCCAGGGGTCTGGTGGCTCCTCATGCCAACAACCAATGGAGACCCTCAGTTTTGCTCTCATTATGTGTCCAGTAATGCATATGAGGAGATAATGAGTTTAAAAAAATCCTCTTGGGGTTTGGGTAGGCCCATAGCACTTTGAATTTAATTTCTCTTTTAACTTTGGGGGTTTGGAGCTGTGATAGTGATCCTGGACTAGGAGATAGAGAATTTCTGTTTCTTCCAAGACCAGGCTGCAGGAGTGGTTGGATAGATATTAGGGAGAGGATAAAGCAAACAGAGCAGAGCAAGTGCAAAGAGAGAGGAGAAGAATCAAGTTTCAAGGGGAGAAATTGGTCACTTTTGCCTGGAGAAGGTTCCTCTTGCTGTGGCTGTTGCAGGCTCAGTCTGAGAGCACTCACACAAGAGGTGCAGCAACAGATCAGGAAAAGATTTAGGGATTTATGAGCTCTGCAGAGCCAGGATCACACCGCTCAGTTGTCCCAGGCCAGGAAAGCAAGGATAAGAGCTTGGGAGATGAGTAAAGAGTAGTGGTTGAGTAGCATCATTACCACAATGCAGAGCTCCTAGGGATTGTACCTTTCAGGATGCTTTTTACCTTGAATTTATTGACAAGAATCTGAGTGACTTCAGAGGAGTTTCTTTTGGTTGGGCTTGTTGAGGTTTTCACATGAAAGAGAGAAGACTGAAAACATTGATCAAAAATGGAGTTTGAGAAGAACCAGATTTTTGTAACAAGGGATGCTCTGTAGGAAAGGTACCTGTTATTTTGTAAAGCTGTTCCTAAAAGTCCTTTTATCCCCAACATGGATAACCTTTGCCAGCCTGAAATCATCCTGAGAGGAAGCAGGGATGGCAGGAATTGCACCAGGGCAGTAACTCCAAGCTCCACCATCTACTGGCAGTTAAAACTCCATCTGAAGGGCCTGAGTACTTAAATTCTCACTTTGCCTGGCTCCAAATTCAGTGTCTCTCTTGGGAAACCAGAGGTGGGCTCGGTTTGTTGCCATGACCAAGTCATGGGGCTCTTTAGGCCCCCAGAATCTGGGATATTGATGCTCTCCCCTTGCTCCCCCACAGCCTCACGCTGTCTCCTATTTGCTATCTGCAGGTATCAGATTTCCTCTCCCCGCAGCAGCGACTTTCCCCTGGAGCACATTCCTGGTGCAAGTTAATGATTTCGTTTGCTCAAATATGTTTTCATAGCCACTGCCTTTGATCCATTTGGAAGTAGCCCCAAGCAAACTGGTCCAGACCTCCTGGGTTCCTTCCTTGGCTCATCGGCTGTCCCTGGGGATCCTTTCCTTCAAGCCACAAGAAGCCCTTCACCAACTGTGCACAGTGATCCCTTTCACATGGGTAAGAAAGGGGAGGCTCTTCCAGGGTGTTTAAATAAATGTAAAACGTTGCTTTGAAATAGAAATGGAACCATTAAGTACAAACTGATGCTTCCTAGAAAATGACTCTAAACCACAGAAACCCCATGAAACAGGAAAGAGGTTTTTGTCTCTGGACTTGAAGTGTATTCAGCAGTTGGAGTGTGGTAGGATGAGCCGAGTTTTGCTCAGGTCTTAGACGTAATTAATAGGCTATTTATATAAATAAAAAAGAGGCCATGAAGAATGTCTGCCCACATATTCCTGTGATTATGAGGTCTCCTTTGAACCCAACTACCATTAATTGCATTAACCATGGCCATATTAAGAGAAAACACATCCTTTGGTGATTTTAGTTGCAGGCATCAACTTTCTTTAGATCCAGTATTAGCCCTGATCAAATTCACAGCTGAATTTGGCTGAAGAGAATGAATTTTCTTCTCTTTGTTTAGAATGTTCCTTGATTTCCTCCTTCTCACTCCAAAATTGAATGTGTAACCCTGTCTGAAACACATTCAGTCATGGATTTGTTTGTGCCTGATCATCTAACGTGTGTTCCTTGGGAGTATGGAAAGCTGGAAGGGCTCTTAAAGATCATCCAGTTCCAGCCCCCTGCCATGGGCAGGGCCAGCTCCCACATGGGATTCATAGACTCTGTGGAGTCCCAGTGGCTCTTGGTGGGCACTGGGCTATGCTGGTTTTGCTGGGCTGCTTTGAGATACTGATGTCAATCATTCTGTTTAGCTTCTAGCACTCCAACGGTTTCCATCCAACCAGATGTTTCCAGTGGCTGGGACTGGCCCAACAAAGCAGGTATGTGTCATAAAAATGGAGGGTGCTTAACAAAAAATACCTTTAAGGAGCTCTGAGAGGGGAGAGGCAGAGGGAAAAGGCTGCCAGTGACTGCAGAGAACAGGCTCCCTCTAAAGATTTCCAAATTCCAAAAAAATCTGGGTTTGTTTCCTCAAGAGCCCAGAGCAGGACAGGTGGGGTGAGGGTGTCCATAGGTTGTTTCATTCCAAGTAGAGCCATGGGAAGGATCTGGGAAGTGCTGTCATTCCCGGGATGCCACTAAATGATTGCGTGATTCTTTCCAATCTTGGGAGAGTGTGTATGGCCTCCCAAAGTTGCTTCCTGAAGGCTTCTAGTTCTTAAAATATATCCATGTGTCATAATTCCTCTGTCAGTGCAGACAGTCTGGGGAACATTCCTGCTGCTGCTCCTAATTGGGAGTGGGTGTGCAACAAGTCTGAGGCTGCTGAGGAACCTGACAATGGTACACTCAGCTTTAATACCAGGCTTCTAATACGTGACTGAGCACTGGGGAAGAGCTGCACTCACATCAAACAGGAGGAAAAATGTTCTTTTTCCTTTTTTATATATTTTTGATTTTCTTTTTAAGGTGGTCTAGGAATGGGAAGCAAGTCTGCAGCCACCAGTCCTACAGGATCCCTCCACAGCACTCCCACTCATCAGGCCAAACCCCAAACTCTGGATCCATTTGCTGATCTGGGAAGTCTTGGAGCGAGTTTAGCAGGTTTGCATCCCTTATTAAAAAAACCCCAAACAATAAATTACCAGCGTTCTTTTTGAGAAGTAGACTGAGCAGCCTGGTAAGTGGGGGGGGCCTCTCAACCCACCTGCATGCCAGTGCTGCTGCCAGGCTTTCCCTTCTGCCTGATTCCCTGTAAACTCTCACAAATCCGTGCTTTTCCTGATCCCCAGTCAAAAAATGTGCTGGCAGGGTGCAGGGAGCTCAGCAGGCTCCATGGATTGCAAAGCATAACCTCTGATACGTCTAAACATGCCCTGGCTGAGGATGCTCTGTGCTCAGCTCTGGCTAGAGAAGTGCTGCTACAGGCCTGGGAGGAGAATTTGGCTCTGCAAAGCTGCTGGGGTTCTTGAGGAATTGTTTCCTTCCAGACCTGACTCATTTTTCTGCTTTGTGAGAAAACCTCTGCCTCTAATTTGCACTATTATCTAAAGGTGGGGTATTTGCACCTGGCTGCAAAGTTTGACTGCTTAGACAAGCCTTTCCCCCTTGTTTTATTTCATAAAACAATCAGCAAACCCTCAATTCCAATGTTTAAAAGGCAGTTCTGAGAAATTATTGAAGCTTTCCATAAACCCCAGCATTGTCTGACTGTGGTAAATAGATTTTTCTCGCCTTTGTTGCTGCCCTCAGCTCTTTGCGAGCCCTTGTGGTTTGGTGTGATGTTTGTTTTCCCCCGTACGTCAGTACCAGCATGGGTCTGGAATTAGGTTTCCCAGTTCCCTCTGCTGGATTACAGGCTGCTCTGCAGGAGCAAAATAAAAAGGCTGCCAAGCTCCACGTCAGAGCCACCGAGGTCCTTTTAAAACATGCATTCTGTAGGAGAGTGGTGGGGTTTAAAAACAAATGGCTTGGCATACTCAGGATATTTAAGCACATTTTTGTTGGTCGTGACTAAGTCGAAAGCACTCCATCCAGTTTCCATGACACATTCCCAAGCTGGGAGTTGCGTGTGGATGTCAGTGTGAAATAATAAAACATTGACACGAGGTACCTCCCACAAACACAAACAGAGCCAGAGGAGCATCCCCTGAAGCAAAGAAGTGCTGGGACACATCGCTGTGGATGGTATTAATCAGCACAGCAAGAGGAGGTACGATTTCAACTCCACCAGCTTGGTGTTGGCGCTGGCACAGGCTGCCCAGAGAGGTTCCCCATCCCTGGAAGTGCTCAAGGCCAGGCCGGATGGGGCTCTGAGCAACCTGGCCTAGTGGAAAGTGTCCCTGCTCATGGCAGGGGATGGAACTGGATGAGTTTTAATGTCCCTCGCAACTTTAATCATTCCGTGATTCTGTGTTCACCATCCACACAGAGCTGTGGCTCCCTGTTAGCTACCTCCAGCTCTCCCTGGCTCCCCAACCTACCTCCAGCTCCTCAGATCCTCAAAGCCAGCTGCTGTCCTTTAAAAAGCTCGCAGGGCAACGACAGGAAAACGGAAGGGCAAACCCGATGTTGCAAAACCAAGTTTGTGGCAGAGCCGAAAACCGGGAGATTTCAGTCGGATTCCCTTTAGGGAAGGCGAATCGATTCCCTGCCGGAGCTCCCACCGTGACTCCCTCCCGTTGCTCTCCGCAGGTGGCCCCTCGTTCGCCAGCAAGCCGACCACGCCGACGGGCATGGGCGGGGGGTTCCCCCCGTCGCCGCAGAAGCCGCCGCCGCAGCCCATGGGGGGCAGCGGGTGGCAGCAGGGAGCGGGCTACGGCTGGCAGGGGGCCCAGCCCAAAGCCCAGCCCGGCGTGCCCCACGCCTCCCCCCAGAACAAGCCCAACTACAACGTGAGCTTCTCGGCCACGGCCGGGGCGCAGGGCGAGCGCGGGAAAGGACCCGCCAATGTTGGTAAGAGCCTTGGGATTGTGCATCCCGATATCCCTTCGTTTTGCAGCTTAGGGCTAAGCAAGGCAGTCATGTTGATTATTTGGTGCTGTATCCTGTCCTAGACTCTAAAGTGTGCTATTTAGGAAGTCCTGTATTCCAAATGAGCTTCCCAAAATAATCCTGGCTGTGTCCCAGGCCAGGTTGGACGGGGCTTGGAGCAACCTGGGGTAGTGGAAGGTGTCCCTGCCCGTGGCAGGGGGTTGGGACTGGGAAAGCTTTAAGGTCCCTTCCAACCCGAACCATTCTGGGATTCTACAATAATAATAACAACAACTTAAAAGTAACATTAAACACCATCTTTTATGAGAACCTGCACGCTCATTAGCACTGGGAAATGGTTAATGTGATTAACTGAAGGATGATCTTAGTTAGAAAACCAGTGTTAAAAGCACCCATATTATGATTATAACTTCAAACCTTCTTGTTTTTCAAGATTCCAAGCCAAAAGTGTCTGCAGATTTTGAAGATTTATTATCTGGTCAAGGGTTTAATGCTCACAAGGACAAGAAGGGCCCCAAAACAATAGCTGAGATGAGAAAAGAAGAAATGGCAAAGGAGATGGACCCTGAAAAACTAAAAGTAAGCAAAATTTTTGGTGATGTTCTCACAGTCATTCCATATCCTCAACAGATTTAAAACTCCAAGGTTACATTTCTGTCCTCAACCAGGCTGCATCAACAATGGCTTGTTCAGTGTCACTGTCTGGGCTGCTGCTCTTCCACAGCACTCCAGCCCTGATTAGCAGGCGCAGCTAATTGAACTAATCCTCTGCCTCATTAATCCTGCCTGCTTTGGAATTCTCTCATCTCTCAATAAATTGCCAAACTGCAGATCTCTTATGAAAGGGAAGGGAATTCAGTCTGTCCTGCTCTGCATTTGAAATATGAAACCACAAATTGGAATTGCAGAGGGAGAGAGAACTCAGAGGAAAAGCTGCAGCAAAAGCCAAGCACAGTTCTAGAAAGCAGAATGATTCTCTAAAAATGTCCTGGGTTTAGCCTTGTGGAAAGGTTTTAACCTTTGGGAAGGGTGGGACAACAAACTGAACTGAACAACAACAGGCTGAACATACAGACTTTACACAACAGCTGGACAGATGTCAGGCCATGGAGTGGGCAGGAGTTTTCCCAGCTCCCATCTTTATCCCCACAAAAGCTGTTGAGCCACTGAAGCTCCCAGCTGATTTGGCCTTCCCAAGATAATTCTCTTTGCTCTGATGCATTTTTATTTCATTGGGGCAGCTCAGCCTGGAACTGTAAAATCTATTTACCCTTTGGTTTTCACAGTTATGTTTTAGCTCTAGCTGAGCTTAGTTTAGGTGTGCAATTAACCCTACTAAAGAACCAGTTACACACTTAATTGACATTTTGACTATTCCATCAAGTGTTATTAAGTCAGTGTTTTTAACAGGGATGTTGCTTAAGCTGTGTCTTAACTTTCAAGCATTGATATAAGAATTAATGACACATAGAGACAGAAAAAGGTTTTGTAAAGGTTTTCTAAAGCATGGAAAGAAATTTAAGGTGCTCCTTGGGGCTGATGCCTTATCCTGGGCTTAGAATTAAAAGCTAAACACGGTTAGAGGGGAAAAAGGGATTTTACCTCAGAGTTTATTAAGGATCCTTAGATCCAGGCAGGAGCACTCTGCAAGAATGCCCCCCCTGGACTGAGGCACGGAATGCACGTTGGAAAATGCACACTGGAGAATACACTGAAAAGCTCCCCGTGATCGTTTGTTTATATAATTACAGACTTTACATATTAGCATATTTATCATAGATTTTCCAATGGGAGGCTCAGGAGGAGCCCTCTCATAAGGAGTAACCCCCCTCTGCATAGATCTATCTTAGTTTACAGAGTATGTTCTGGAGAAGACCTTGGGTCTGGGGCTCACTGACCCCCTAATTACGAAGTTTCTAAGATGTTTAGTCTTTTGCCTTAACAGAACTTTGGGTCTAAGCTCGTTATCGAATTTAGGGAATTACAAGTATGTGGGTTAAAAGCACTGAGGGTACAGAAAAGCTGCATAAAAGCGTATATGAAGGGGGATATGAGAGGAATATATGAAAAAGCAAAAATTATTATGGCATCAGGGCCATGGCTATTCAAATGAAGAAACTTTGTCCCAGTGGAATATCTAACGTGAGGCATAAATGGAGACTTACATTGCTTTCTGCAGGTCCTGGAATGGATCGAAGGGAAGGAGAGGAATATCAGGGCGCTGCTGTCCACGATGCACACGGTGCTGTGGGCCGGGGAGACCAAGTGGAAGCCTGTGAGCATGGCTGACCTGGTGACCCCCGAGCAGGTGAAGAAGGTGTACAGGCGGGCTGTGCTCGTCGTTCACCCCGACAAGGTAAGGCTGGGCTGCTCCCACCTAGGGGGGAAACTGTCGGCGTTGGTTATAAAGCGTTGGGTAGGATCGCTGAATTTACTGCTGCAAACAGCTCTGTAGAAAGCGGCAGCTCAAGATTTTTGCTCGTTTCTGGGAGTTGAGGGCTCTAAAGTCACCCCTGGAAGTGTTCAAGGCCAGGTTGGAGCAAGCTGGGATAGTGGAAGGTGTCCTTGCCCATGGAACGAAATGTTCTTTAAGGTCCCTCCCAACCCAAACCAGCCAGGGGCTTTGTGAAACCATCCCAGCCCCAAAACTGTGCCTGGAACCTGCTGCTTCAAGCAGCAGAAATTCAGAGCTTTTGGCATCCTCACTTTGACCCTCAGCCATTCTGCTGGTGGACAACAGTTCCTGCTAAAGCAGACTCAAATCAAACTCCTACAATGGAACAATCAGGTTGTTGGATTGCCCAGCTTGGGGCTTGTGGTCTGGCTGCTGCCACCTGCTGAGCAGAGAGCAACGACTCCATGTGGGACACCCCATGGGGAGGAGGAGGCTTCTCCTTTGCAGGGAATGGAGGCCCTGAGAGTCTCAAGGCTTGGGAGGATGTGGGCTGCCCCGGGTTTGCAGGAAAACTGATTCAATCCAGGAACTGCGTCAGGTGGCAGCTCTTCCCCTTCAGTGCAGGTACAATTCCTCTCCCAACACCAAGGTTACATTTATTATTTAGAAGGTTACATTTATTCTGCCCATGGGACAGGGCTTTATCCCACTCTGGGGGTTGTCAGCTCTGAGGAGCAGCAAAGCCAAGAAATTCTTAAGGAAAGCAGCCCTCCAGAGTAGCTTCTTTTTGTCACGGAATAAGCAAAAATTCATGGAACTGCTTGGGGATCTGCTCATGTGTCAGGTGTGTGTGGTTAGGTTTGGGAGCTCTGATGTCCCTCTTTTCTCTCTGTTTTTATTCCAGGCTACTGGGCAGCCATATGAACAATATGCAAAGATGATATTTATGGAGCTAAACGATGCCTGGTCAGAATTTGAAAACCAAGGACAAAAACCCTTGTATTAGGTACTTTCTCAGTCTCCACTACAGACCCGTGCTAGTGCTTATATAGTCTCTTGTCACAAATGTCACAGATCAACCAAACTCTGGCTGGAAATTCAGAAGTTTCAGAAAACTAAGAGCCTAATACTTATCATGAAGAACACGAGAAAGGTTTCCTAACACTTGTCTCCAGAATCCTGAGCTCAGAGGAACTCTGGCCACCTGGCTCGCCCAACCAGAGCCACAGGGTTGCAGTTTCTGCTAACTTTTCTGTTTTATTTTGGATTCCAGTGGGACTAGAGAGAACACATACTGGGAAAAGGTGGAATTGGTCTGTCTCTTACACAGTGTAGCTGGTGAATTTCCTACTTTTTTTTTCTTTGTGAGGTGTGATACGGCAACGCTTCAGTTGAGTTCAACAACTGGTGGTGAGGCCCAAACTTCGATGTACTTTTTTTTTTCTGCTGGGTTTGGATCAAATTATCCAATTGAAGTGCTCAGCTGTGGTTTAGGCACACTCCTAACAGTCACCATGTGCTGCTTAATTGCTCCTGTAGTGTAGTCTGGTTGAACAGAGCTGAATCCTGGGCTGGGTCAGTGCAGCTTTTGCATTAATAGTGTGCTTCACCTCACAGTCCTGCAGTGAAATGTGCAGGCAGAATTCCTCGGCAAGCAGCGAGCCCTTGGTTAAACAGCCCCGTGCTGGTTTGGTAAACAGCAGTTTTGGGGGGAAGGGTGAACCCATGCTTGTCAAAGGGAGGAATGAGCACGTGCTGCATTTCCCGTGGTTCTCATCGGCAGCTTGAAACCATCAAAGAAATACCAACAACTTGAAATTCTGCTGCAAAGTTTTAGAAACTTCCCAGTCTCTAGGTAACACTCCCCCTCCCCTCCTGAGGATTCAGAGCTCTTTCCAGCCCACTTGTATCACCTTTATGCCTTTATCAGCTCCAGAGCACTTGGCCGAGGCTCTTGGCAGGCTGAAACCTGTTGCAGCTTCATTTTTCAGATCACGGTGTACAAGCTGTCACCTAGACATCCATAGCCCAGGTCTGATTTCTGAGGTCAACACAGTGCAAATTGATTATCTGAAAAGTTTCTATTGGACCAAAGCAATAACATCACCAGGAAATCTCTCTGATGCTGAAGCTGAAGCAGCTTTCCTAGTTCAAAAGCGAGTTCAAATTCAAACTTCACCCCAAATTCTGGCGTTCTTTTGCAGAGTAACTAAAGCTAGCAGTTTATTTACCAACGTGTATCTGTATCTGAGGGATACTCAGAAGATGGGCAGGAAATAATTTGTATTTACTGCCCCAGGAACAGGTTGCCATCGGATGTGAGTCTTTAAGGCTGGTGGTTTTTCAAGACAATCCACTACTTGCTGCACTTACATTTTCAAGTGGCAAAGCTATTACTGCAAAGACAGTGTGTCAAAGTACATGGCTTTCTGTATAAAACTCATCCTTTTGTTGTATTGGTCCATTATTTACTGCCATTAACTGAAAATGTGAAACCAACACATAGGTCTCCTTTTATATAAAAGACCTTAAGATAATAGTAACAAACTGGATGTTATTTATTAATGTTTTGATCCAGTATGTGCTTGTCTTATTTAAAGAGATAACTGGAATGTGAATCATGTTCCTGTGATTTGTTGGTTTATTGTTTCTCATTCACATTTGTAGATATTGTGACCTATGCCTATATAATAAAAAGGATCTCATTACTATAACGTACTTTTTTTAATGATGAAAACCTCGTTAGCTTTGTATCGAGTTTGTCATGGCACATAACTCTGGATACTCATCCATTCACAAAATACAAATCCATCATTAAACTTTACCAAAAAAAACCCCCTACCCCACTTAAGCTTTGATTACTTCCATCCCTAATGTTTTTATGGATGCATGAAAGTATTAGGACATATGTATATCCAAATAGTTAACTAAAAAAAACCCCCATTCTTGTCATATCTGGTAGTGACAGAGGTTATCAATGTTCAGGTTTACTGTTTGACTAAATTATTGTAATTTTTGTAAATACGGTACATACTCAATGAAATTGTGACTGGTCTAAAACATTTGTATATACATTAAAAAGCTCAAATGAACATATTCAGGTATGTTTTGTGCTTGTGACCACGAGGTTCAAGACTTACATCTGCTCCTGTGCGAGGGGTGGTGAGCCCTGGCTGGGTCAGTGTTGTCCCTGAAGCACGGTCATTAATGACCTGTCATTTATCTGCAGGTTGGTATTCCAGGTGCTTTTCCCAGATTAATTAATTGGGAACAACTTGGCACTGCTGTTCTCAGGCTACTGCCTTCAGAGACCCATAGCCAAACAAGTCAGCAAAACCAAACTCTTCACTCGAAGCATTTAGCAGATTAAGCCTGTTTTTAAAATACTTCTTCTCTCAAAAGAATGAAAAATGGGGGAAAAATGTGCATCAGGGAAGATATAAAATGAGAAGAGCTGAGAGGTAGAGAAGGGAGGTATCTGAAGCAAAGCTCCCTGGGAAGGGGGAGTGAAAAGGCTGTGCAAAATCTCCCCTCAGAAAGGCTTTTCTTGGGATAAAAATACTGTTCTTGGGATAAAAAGGCTGCTCTTGGGTCAAAAAGGTTGCTCTTGAGGCAAAATGGTTCCTTTTGGAGCAAAAAGGCCGTTCCTTAGTCTTAAAGGCAGTTCTTGGGGCAAAAAGTTTTCTCTTGGGTCAAAAATGTGAGCTCTAAAGTGGCATCTTAAAAATCGGAGGCTTGGAAAACACTGCTTTAAAAAACAACTGTGACTTTCTTGAAGTAGATTAGCAGAAGGGGAATGACGCAGACCCTGAGGCGGCCGGGTCCATTATTTGGGGTGAAACCAGAGGTTTTCAGGGGTGCCCGCAAAACCGCAGTGACTGAGAGGCGGGGGCTCTTTGAAGCGGATGTTTATGGATTCCAATCACGGCTGCGCACAAATATACGTTTAGTACGCACAGACATGAATTTAACGCACACATATATGCACTTATTACACACATACATGGGCTATGTATTAAAACAAACCCGTTTGTTCGTGAGGGTTACGCGCGTTAAACCCCGCCCCGCCGCCGTCCCCTCAGGAAGCCCCGCCCCCTGCCGCGAGCGCGGGCGTGGCGGGAAAAGACACTCCCGCCCACCGCCCGCCCTTTTAAAGGAGCGGTCACGTGACGCGGGAAAGGGGCGGGGCCAGGGGACGGAAGTCGCGCAGTGCCAGCGGAGCCCGGACATGGCGGGCGTGAAAGGTACCGNGCCCGGTGCGGCGGCCCCGCCTCAGCGCCCGCCCTGTGCCGTTTTGCAGCTCTCGTGGCCCTGTCCTTCAGCGGAGCCATCGGGCTGACGTTCCTCATGCTGGGCTGCGCCCTGGAGTACTACGGGTGAGCGGGCCGGCGCCCTTCCCAAAGCTTCTCCTGCTTAAAAATCCATTAATTAAGGTGTTTCTTTCATTTAATTGAGCTCTCTGGCTCCTCCGGCAGCCCCTCCGCTTGCAGGCTCTTGGCACGTGGCAGTTTGTTGTGATTAAACACCACTTCCTTAGCCGATATTTGCATTTCCGTTTTTTAAAAAAAAAGGCCTNACTACGGGTGAGCGGGCCGGCGCCCTTCCCAAAGCTTCTCCTGCTTAAAAAATCCATTAATTAAGGTGTTTTTTTCATTTAATTGAGCTCTCTGGCTCCTCCGGCAGCCCCCCCCGCTTGCAGGTTCTTGGCACGTGGCAGTTTGTTGTGATTAAACACCACTTCCTTAGCCGATATTTGCATTTCCGTTTTTTAAAAAAAAAGGCCTGCGAACAGCTCTGTGCCGCCTCAGGAGAAGCGGTGCCACCTCGCGAAACAGGCGTTTTCAATCTCGCACAAACATTCTCCCTAATTTCCTGTCTCTCTGAACAACCACCCTCCTCCCCCGGGGTTCCGTCTGGAGCGTCCCCACCCACGGCAGGGGCTGGAACTGGAGGAGCTTCGGGTTCCCTTCCAGCCCGAACTGTTCTGTAATTCAGTGATTCTGTGTCTGTAACACTTAAAAAAAATTCAGAGGAGGCTCGCGAGAGCTCGAGGAGACGCAAGGGTGTGCCTGCGTTACCCCCGTGATGTGGGAAAGCTGCTCCCGTGCATTTCCTGCTCCCTCTGTGGTCAGGGTTGAGTCAGCGAAATGATGCAAAAGTAAAATAAATTAACACTAGGTCGTGTGAGAGGGTGGGTGCTGCTCTACCAGTGCAGGGAAAACGAGGTGGAATCGCCCCATTTTGGGCGGAATCTTTTGATTAATCCACTTTTCAAGCCAACAAGTAAGATGAGAGCTATCGCTGTGACTTTCTGATGGAAGTGTCAGTTTTAACTGATGCTGTGTTTCTTTTCCCCCCCTCCCAGTGTGTACTGGCCTCTGTTTGTGTTGATATTTTACTTCATCTGCCCCATTCCCCACTTCATTGCCAAGCGGCTCGGCGATGACAGTGATGCAGCCAGCAGTGCCTGCAGGGAGCTGGCCTATTTCTTCACCACAGGAATTGTTGTCTCTGCCTTTGGATTGCCTATCATCCTTGCACGGGTGGAAGCAGTAAGTCCTTGCTAATTTTTCCTCTCAGACACTGCTTACTGGCTATCACCTCTCAGTGTGCTGTAAATCCTGCTTTCATATCACTTTTGTGCTGTCTCCAGGTGGAAATAATCCACTGAAACTTTCCTTTTTTGACCAGAACAAAGGACTCACATGACTGAAAAGTTTTTAGCTGGTTTTTTTTCCCCCTGAGCCTTGTTTTTGTCCAACACAAGATAATATCTCCTCCTCCACCTCATGCCTCTCTGTCTCATGACCCTTTGCACCACTTCTTGCTCCAGCTTCCTTATTTTTTCTTGGCGTGTCTGCTTTCTCCATTTAGAATGCTGCAAACTTGGGCACTGGAGGGTGTTAGGAGTTAAAAGATAAAAGGCCAAGCTTCCAGAGCTGCCCTTGTGTCTTTCACAGCATTTCCCAAGCTTTGGCCCCTCAAAGCCTGAGGAAACTCTGCCTAAATTCTTTCCTCTTTGCTTTCTGAACTGCTCTCCAGTCATGAGATTTTGTCACGTTTGTTTGAAAGGCAAAGAATTCCCCCTGTCCCACGTCCCAACCACCCGGTGATGTTTTAGTGTGTCCTGTTGGTTTTCCCCTTCACTTTCAGTCCTTTAGATCTTGTGCACTTGCTCTGAATTTGTTTGTAATGCCCAATTTTTATTTTGGAGTTGTGGCCCTGGCAGCAGCAGATCGACCACGAGAGGGAACTCTCATTCATGTATTTTAAGAGTAAATGTTGCTTATTTGAGTAAATTTAGTTGTGCAGCTCGTTAAAAAAAAAGCTGATTACATTTAAAACCATGTTTTCCATGCCTGTTACTTATTTAAAAGGAGACCTTTTTATTTTGTCGCATGTAAATGAACGAGAGCACTAACTTCACCAGATTTCTCTCTGATTTAGGTGTGTTTTAATGATTTGTAAGGCAAGTCATTATTTTCTTCTAAACCCTAGCAGTAGCTTGGCTGAGGTGTTTATTAGTGCTATGAGTGGCTGCTAATTGAATAATTAGTCACACAAATCGAATTATTTATTGTTTGTCTTTTCTGCTTTTAGCATCTTTCTGTAGTATTTTGATTTTATTTTAGTATTGTAGTTGATCTAATGCCTAGAAATAACTTTCCTGAGCGTCTCTTCCAAGAACTGCTTTGACTGTTCCATTTCTTGCATTTCAGATCAAATGGGGAGCCTGTGGCCTGGTGCTGGCTGGCAATGCAGTCATTTTCCTTACTATTTTAGGCTTTTTCCTTGTGTTTGGCAGAGGAGATGACTTTAGCTGGGAGCAGTGGTAGGAGCTCGCTGTGGTGCTGGTAACACTCAATATTTGACAGCCTCTCTGCCCCTGCTCTGTGCGTGTGTCCAGGTATTATAATGTGTGTGGTGCACAGCCACGTGGCTTTACATTATCCCTTCATAACTTGCTTTTAAAGTGCACTTCAGCCAAAGGGACAGGGCTGGCGGTTGGCTTAAAGTAGCCATTCAAATCTGGAATTGTTACGAATTTACCCTTGAAGAAGTTTACCAAAAAAAGCAGTTTTACCCTTTTTTCCCCACTCTATTTGCATAATTTTCGGTTTAATTGCAGTCATTGATCCGTTGGTCACTATTCCTGTTGGGTTTGTCACCTTATAATTGGAGTAGAACAATATAAAGATTATCCTAATTGATATTGCTCAACTTGATCCATCTTTGTGCTTTAATTAGGATGAGGTAGTATTTCATTTATATCTCATTCATTGTAATTTGAGTGGTTTTTCCTGATGACATAAAGCCAAACATAAGTTATGTCAACTCTTACTCCCTAATGGAAGCAAAAGAAAATAACCCTGGTTAAAAATCCTTCCACTTACATTTATTTAAAGATGATTTTCTCCCCACAAAGATACTCACAGTGCCTATTCAGTTTAAAAATTGTGGATATATTTGGGGAATAATATATTTTAATGCATCTTAAAGCTGACATGACTTCTGTGAAGGTTCACAAAAGGAGAAACTACCCTCAGAACACTTAAAATCTCAATTTAGTGGTCAACTCTGTATTTTTATGGGTGGAAAAATGCCCGAATTACAAAGAATTGAGTGTTCTGCTGGGTAGGATTTCTTATCTCCTCCTTGCTTTTAAAACACACTTATTCAACTCCTATTTTTTTGTCTATAAGAAGGTTGTTATTACATTAAAACACTATCTTATAAAAAAGCATTATGCTAGTAGACATTTACATAATCACACTTAGAAAAATAAACTTTATTACTTTAGTTTTGTAAGAGCAGAGTGAAGGCTCAGTAATTAATTACATGAGCCCTGAAATGGGGACAGAAATCATTCTGTGGTCCCCAGCCATGGAGTATGGCTCATGTAGGAATGGAAAATTGAGTTTCAGGAAGGTTAATTCCATGTTTTCAGTGGGAATTTCAGCTGTGTGAGAGTAGCTGTATTTCATACTGCAGGCTGTCTCCTGCTAAAAGAGGAATTAACATTAAAGGCCACTTGTTTCTGGATGTTAATGCTCCATCCAAGACATAGCAGGATTAACCTGTAAACATTCTGGGAATAACAAGTTAACTTAGTGTCATCTACTTTCTTTAGATGAAATTTGTTGGATCCTACTCCTGGGGAAATTATTTGCTTTAATAATAATAAACCAATTTTTTCAGATTAGGCATCATTTCCATGTTTAAACCCTGCTTTGAGTTTAAAGAAGTTGCCTTTTTCCCCTATACAGTGGCGTTTTTTCACTCGATTAATGAAGTAAAACAGTGAAATAAAACCCAGTCAGTGCTGATGATAAATTCCTAATGCCATTGCTAACAATTCTGCTAACAATTTTAACTCCTGTTGGATCAGGGTTGGATTCTGGAATGGTTTTACTCCATGTATGTACCAAAGGCTGCAGTAGAAATCTGCAAAACTACTCAATTACTGTTGGAGTTCTGGGGAGGAAAACTAGCTGAGATTTAATTTTTCCTTAAAATGAATCATGATCTGTGGCAGTGTGTGAGTTCAGTGGGACAGAGACAGTGAGCAAAGACAATCTAAAGTGACCAGGAGGGCCAGAAAGTGCTCTTTTAAATTGCTTTTTGCCAAATTCTTCCATTGTACTGTATCCCCTTTGGGCTGTGGTACCTCATGGGTGTTGAGTGAAGAAGGTCAATGCTTTTTTTATTATTATTTTTCTTTGGAAGCAGCTATGTGCACTAATCCCTAATGTGAATTCATGCAGCTTTCACATGGACTTTACATGTAATGTTTAAAATTGTGTTGAACAGTGTTGAAATCATGGAGACCTCCCTTGACCTCTGTAAATGTAAATTTGCTTTGTTATCAAATATGGTAAAAAATAATATTTCAGTGGGGTTTGTCTGCAGAGCTTCCCTCCCTCTGAGCTCTGATGGTCTGTACTGGGAATTCTGTCCCACCCCAGCAGCAGTTCACCCTGGTTTCTCTGCAGTGGTTCTCCTGTGTGGAAGTGAATACTGTGTATCCAAAGTGCCTTAATTTCCACACAGCGCTGATTTTTGTGGGTGCGCCTCCATGGCAGTGTCACTGTGTGTTCCATAATCAGCTGGAAAGCTGTGGCTGCATTTTCCAAAGCTTCCTTGTCAACTAATGCTGTTTCCTGTACTTGGGAATGCAGTGCAGCTTTTGTACCTTTTGTAAACACTGTTTTTATTGTCTGTGATTGCCATGTCCTTGAGATCATGAAGTATTCAAACACGGACATTCAAATGTACTCTTTCTTTCCGAGTTGCCTACTACAACTGACTTTTGGGATTGTCTAATAAACATATCTGACGCTTAAATATTTGTCTGTCTTAATTTTCAAGAGGTGACAAGAGACTGGTGTGAGGGGGAAGCTAAAACATGTCCAGTGCTGCTTTCCTGGTGGTAGAACGGAGAATTCCAGGAGCCATGGAAGTGGAATTACTGTAGAATGTGTTGTGAAGGTAAAGGATCATCACTTATCTCATATATATGTGGTAAAGCTGGGAGCTTTTTAAAAGCATTCCATAAAAAAGATGGGATGTAAGGTAGCGCTTGAGCTCTTCCCTTGCTCCCAAGGAGTCTGGAGTCCCTTGCTCTGTCATGTTGAGGGCATCAGAGCTCTCCTTCTTCTCCACGTCACTTCTCCTGGTATTAAGGTGGTGAAAATATTGAAGTGGGGAATTCTGATCTCCCCAGAGCTTGGGAAAACAGAGTTATGGAATCCATTTCTGAAAGCTGACAACGTGAGGAGAAATTTGTGGTGTCTGTTTGGAATAGCTGGAGCTTTCTGCTCCCAGCAGTGCCTTGAGTAACAAGGCTTTGGAGGTGGATGTGTTGGGATCAGAGCTGCTGGCTGGGCACAAGGAATGTTTGGGAATGCTGATCACCTCTGGCAGAGTCCCTTCAGCTCTGGGCTTGGTCCTGAGCTCCCACATCTGACCTGCTGCTGGATTTGGGAGCACTGTCTGTGTGGGGTAACTTTTATTTCCTGTCCCTCCCAGCCTTGTTCAGCTGGTTTTGTTCAGTTATTCCCTGTCAAATACACTTAGCTGGATTAAAAAAAAACAGCACAGGGGGTGCTGGTCACAGTCTGGCTCTGGTTTTGTGGGCTCTTCAATCCTCTAAGCAGCTGGT
The DNA here is from genome assembly GCA_013389985.1 of Dryoscopus gambensis. Lineage (NCBI taxonomy): Eukaryota > Metazoa > Chordata > Aves > Passeriformes > Malaconotidae > Dryoscopus > Dryoscopus gambensis. Next base: position 108,169 of record WEIT01030207.1, read on the forward strand.
AACCTTCCTGAGCAGTTGTTATGACCTTGGGTAACTTCCTAAAACCTTTAAACAGCCTTTAATCCCATAAAATGAATGCAAGCTTGTTAACACCAGGGTGATACCCAAACAAATTGACTTGGTGAGGCACATTTCAAACTGTGGTGTTCAACTGAAAATGATGCAAAGCTCTACAATGAGCTTTGTAACCCTGATCTCGATTCTTGGCACAGCAGGACTTTTCAGATCCTACACCATTTGCTCTGCAGGGATTGTTCCTGGGCTCTGGTAAGGGATGGACAGACTCTTTCATTGGGCTGGATGCTCCCCAGGTACTAATGAGCCATTGATTTTTTTAAGTGGCCCCTGCAAACACGTGACCAGTTTGTACTGGAGGGCTTTCCAGGGGAAATCTCCTGATAAAATGGGTAAGGAAGCCCTGGCTGCTGAATTGTGATCAAACCTTAAAGTTCAGCTGGAGACATTTTCTCCAAAGGCCTGTCCCGTATTTATCTTGTTTTATTGGTTTGCTTTTGCCCTTTATTTTGAGGTTTGTTTCAGCTGTCTCTGGATTATATTAAAAATGGGTTACAGGTGTTTATTCCCCATGACCAGTACTTCACTTTTTTCATGGAATTTATGCTTCCTGTGGACAAGTTGTAGATTGTAACAAATATTCTGGATATTGATCTTTCTAATGGACTGGTTGTTCCCTGCTTCCTCTCCCACCCCTTGTGTGCCCGAGCAGCAGATCCCACACCTGGAGGTCCTTCTGGCCATCTCTGAGGGAGATCCTGCTGGGGAGAGAGCAGGGATTATAAAAACATCCCTCTTTTCCCTCAGAAAATTCTCAGGGAATAGGTAGGAGATTGTTTTCAAAGTGAGATTCAACCCATGGCTTTCCTTAATAGAGTAATTTAGATGTAGTGAACATAATAGTGCAAAATCACACATAATATTAATAAGAAATACACATTATACATGATAATAAGCCTTCCTTTTGGAGTTTTACATTCAGGGAAGACGTCTGTGGAATGCTTGTGGGAGGAATTCCAAACCTGTAGTTACAGCAGCCCAGGTGTCGGGATCTGAACCCTGATATTTTCTTAGCTCTTTGCCTGCCCACAGCCAAACTGGTAGGAATTCCCTGGTGGAAACTGCCTGTGTTACATTGTTTTATATTTTTAATTGTATGATTTCTTGGGGAATACTGAGAAAATTATTTGCTCACTGCTGTGGGGTTAAAAAAACCAAAGCAGAAATCATAATCAGGCTGAAGTATTATATTATTTGAAATCCTTAGAAGGAGAATAGTTCTGAGGCACAAACAGGGAAGTTGGTGTCTCTGGTAGGTCCAGGAGGTCAGTTCAGGTTATCAATTACTTTGAATTTTGATTTATCACTTGCTTGGAGCTTCATTTTCCAATACACTGACCATGCTGCTTTCCTTTTCTTGGGCAGGGTGAGTAAGTGGCAGATGCTGCTTGGGTGTTTTTGTTTGCTTGAGGATTTGGGGACAAGTTAAAGGGTATTTAATGTGCCTTTGAAAGCAATACTTGGAATAAGAGGATTGAGGGTGACATTTGTATGTTTTGCTTGCCCTTTGCTGGGACTGTTTGATCTGGGGTTGTGATTTTGCTGCTCTGGTATTTCCCAGTATGACAGGAGCCTTTGTTCCCAGATTTCCATCTTTAAAGGGGAGAAAACCCCTTTGCGCCGCCCGGAAACAAAAGCTGCAATAGTTGTTGCTTCCTCCTGGCTGCTGCTCAGGCTCTCCCTTGGGAAGCTGGTGGGAATTTGGGATGGAGGAGGGATGAAATACCAATCCAGGTGGGTGGTGACCCTTTAATGTGAGTGGGGGTCGCTGTCCCTCGTGTGAGGGGCTGTGACCTCTGGCCGTGCCTCACGGGAGCGGGGTGCTGCACCCATGCTGCAGTGCGGTTCTGCACCCCTTCTGGGACAGCTTATTAATTAATTAATTCTTAATTAATTTCTTAATTAAGAAATCAAGAAGTCTCATTTTTGTAGATATTGCAGCAGATTTTATTTCGTGGCCACATGGCCTGGAGCCAGCACACAGACTGGACTCTGCACACAGACTGACCCAAGTCACGAGACCCCCCAGCATTCCCCTCTCCTAGGGAACACCAACCCACCAACCATAACACACAGGTGGGGTACATGTGACCGGGGCAGATGCAGGGGCAGGGAGACCCCATCCCAGATCCCAAATCCACCCGAGCATCCCCCCCTCCCCCCAGGGGAACGGGGGGAGGGTCCCACGCCAATCCCCGATTTTGTTTTTATTAAGAACGCTTTTCTCAAGGGTTCCAAAATCTAACATTTGAAACAGCAGAATAAACACAGAATAATAAAAACAATTTCAAAAGAATACAGGTTACTTCCCCGCCCCCGAGTCCCAGTGTCCACTTGGAGGGGAAACTGAGGCAGGAGAGGGTTTCTGCATTCCTTCCCTTTNTGGACAGGCTTGCCCCCAGGGCCACTTACGTTAGCGGCTTGTATGCCCTTCCTTCCCATTACGATATCGAATTCCACAATCTCTCCATCCCCCACGCTAGGAATTAGTTTTTTTGCATCGAAATTTTTTATGGCCGTGCGATGGACAAAGACATTTTCCCCTGTGTCCTTTCGCGTTATAAATCCATAATTTTTCTTGACATTATACCAACTAACTTTCCCTGAAACTTTAGTAGCAATAACTGCTCTCTTTTGGAGTCCATGTTGTTGGTGCTTGGCAGGAGCCGTCGCTCCAGCGGTGCACACCCACAGATCCCTGTTCTGAGCACAGGGAGGGCATTCACCAGCTTCTCCTCGTTTCTAGCAGCACAATTCAGTGTCACCCTTGATGGCCAGGTTTTTATCACCAAATAAATGATTGCAGGGAGACGTTTTCAACAGCTCCACGATGATGAAACCATTTCCCATATAAAAAGTCTCAGAAAAAACCTCTGCTCTGTTTAGTTTTAACAGATTAAGAAATGCAGAACATTTCCCTTGCATACAGAAATAAATTTTATCTTTTAAGCCAGGTCATACAAACGAATAAAACTCATCCAGTCCAGAGCATGCTGTCTTTCCTTCCCATTCCTTTAAAGATTGCATTCCTAACAAATATTTTGCTGCTTAATTAAAATTACAGCAGAAAATAAATCAGTTTTCATGGATCTCTTCGTAGCCAGCCAGTCATTAGAAACAATTTCAAAACACCCAGCCTTTGTCTGGGAGTCTCAGAAGTGAGGAATGTGGGAAGTTAATTAGGATTCAGCCAATATCCTCAGTTAGGATGGGGATTATTCCCCTCCCTTTGGACACCTCACAGGTACCTCTGTCCCTCTGCTGTGTTGCAGGGGTTGTTCCCCAGCACTGGTTTGTTCTCCTCAACCCCTCTGGTCCTGGGTTTTAATGTTAGAACAATTTTTATTAAATATAAACCCCTAGTCACTGTTACTAATTTTTGAAAATCAATGTGTTTGTTTTACTGTGTGAAGTTTTGAGGTGGTTTCTCCAGCTTTGTGGGCTGTGAGGTATTTTTAAGATGTGGACCTTTAATTTGGTGTGAAAAATGGCCCAATTAACTTAATTTTAGTCTCATCTTCTTGTTTATGCAGTGATGCTTCTGACAAGTGATGGAAGGCACAGTGAATGACAGCACTGCTCCCTTTTCCTTTAGTGATGGCAATAATTATAACCGAAATAAAGTCAGTTTTGGGGGATCATTTCCAAATAGATCCCAAACTTTTGGATTCTTTGCAGAATTTTAAGTAAATCTAAGGGTAAACCCCATTTTCTTCCACTTGTTTGTCTGACATTGAAGTGTTTTTATTGCCCACAACTCTTCAGTTTTGTCTGAGGTGCTCCAAGTTCCTGAAATAATTGTATTTTCTGCTCTGTAATAGGCAGGTAATGAGGTAAACTCATTTTGAGGGTCACTCAATACCTGATTTCCTGTAGCACTTTTAGTAATCTCATTAAATTAATAGCAGCTAACTTTTAAATGGCACGATTAGGTCATTCCTTAGGGCTGTATTTTTATTTGGAGACTGAGTGTGGCAGCAGAATTTAGCCTGGTTTGGTCCCATTTAAACCTCAAAACTCCTGACCCAAAATGAGACCTTTTGGAATTACTGTTATTAATCAAGTTTAATAGTCAATTTTCTCTCTTATTAACCCGTGTCCAAAGAAAGGAGTGGTGCTGTGAGGGGAAAGAGCTGATGTTTAACTGGGATGATTCAGGGGTGCTCAGATACCCTGCAGCCAGATCCAGGATGGAATAACTCTGCATTAAATGTGACCTTTCTGAGGGGAAAACCTGTCTGCACTGAATAATCAAATTCGATTTGTGCTTGATAGCCTTCGAGTGGAGACCTTTTGCCTCAAATACCTGCTCAGTAAGGGACAGCCTTGATGCTTGGAGATGCAGAGCGTCTCTGAAAGTCCAAAAATGACATTTTAAGTGGTGCAGGGCCCGGGATATGAGTGGAGAGTGGAGTGTGTTGTGTGTATGTGAATGTTGTGCTCTCGCCTGGTGCGGTATGAGCAGCTCTGGGTGCGAACAGCATGGACTCTGTGCGTGTGGAAGGGCTGGAATTCCTGCCTGATTCCCTTGGGATCCACATTTCTGCTGTGTGGGGAGGCACCCGCTGTGAGAGCTGCTCATTCCCCGCTCGTTCCCCGCTCATTCCCCGCTCATTCCCTGCTCATTCTCATCTCCTCCAGCCCCAGCAGTGCCTCGGCCTCTCCCCTCTCCTGCAGGAGCACTTGGCAGGGGG
>WEIT01030207.1:123612-135240 GCA_013389985.1 Dryoscopus gambensis
GCAGCGTCACTTCAAGCCGCCGTCACTTCAAGTCGGGACCCCGAGAGCAAAGAGCAGCAGGTTGGTGAATTTAATTTTTGTCCCCGCTTTTTTTCCCCTGTGATTTCCTGAGACATCCCCCCTAAGCACAGCCCGCAGCCGGTTCCACATCCCCTCGCAGATCCAGGCGATTTTAGTGTACCCCAATCAGCCCTTTAGCTCCTTCTATTCCCTGAGATTCAGTGTCAGAAGGAAAAGAAAAATCTCGGTGAATGTGGGCTGTGAGTCCCTCATGCTGCGGGAGCTGTGATAGAAAAGCACTTGGGAAAGTTAATGAGTGGTACAGCATTTATAAATAGAGTTTATAATGAACACACTGAGAGCTCTTAACTTCCAAGTGTGCCTGTAACGTGGATATAACCTTTAAGTGCCAAGGAATCCCAGGAGCTCTGCACGTAAGGAAAGACAGATCCACAGCGTGAATGAGGAGTGGTTGCACTACAAACAAGAGAAATTCCACGATCTGGAGAAACTCTGAAGAGTTCGGGACGTTTTGCTGTCGAGTCTCGGGGGAGAGGCTCCACCAGCAGGTTTAGAGCTGGATTTGTAGCTCTGCTTCTGCCCAGCTTGGGTTGCCTTTATTAAAGCTTTAATATTAGAAAGCAAAATTATTCAGTGCGGGTCACACTCATTTCTCTTTTGTGTGTGCCGCTTACTCTGAACTCTTTTTTAAGGATGATTGTTAATATACTCAATGGCAAACATATGCAATGAAATTCCATGCTCAGGAGGGTCTTGGCCAAACCAACAGGACTGGAAAGCCTTTGGCATCCTTAGAGAACAGGTCAGAAGATGCTGTGCGTAGACATTCTTCATAAAATATTTTTTGCTTTCTAGAGATTTTTAATATTTAAAACCAGCTGTAGTGCAGTGCTTGCAAAAGTCGGGGATGGTTTATACGGTTTTCCATGCCCAGTGCAGATGTTTGTGGGTCCTGCTCATTTCAGGTTGTGCTGAACACATTTTCCATGCTGATAAGCCAGGGTATTTTATGATTTCTCACCTGACCTGCAAATAAAAATGATTTTATTTCATTACTCTCCTCCTTGCCTGTTGTATCTGCTGTGTTTTGGTTTTAATCTCAACTCTACTTGCTGAGCTATGCTGTGATTCTGTGGTTGATATGGAGAGGAATATAGTATTCACATAAGAAATCAGAAAATTTCTTGTACACAGCAGCAGCAAAGTCAGTGGTTCCAGAATAATTTAAGATATATTTGTTAAAAAGGACCCCAAATTCCTCCCTTGTGCATGGACACTTCCCCACCACCAAATAAACCAATTTGTCCTGGCTGTGTTGATTTGTTCTTTCCAGGACAAGTTTTAATAATTCTCTTTATTGAGCTTCCTGTTCCCTGTAAATGTTCTTGTAAAACTTGTATTCCTTCTTACACTGGAGTAAGGAATTCTGGCAAGTTCACTGTTTTCACTGGAAAAGATTTCGGGGAATCCTGTCTGCTCCAGTAGTGCATTTATCCTGCCCTGGGATTTATCTGTACATACCTCTTTTTACCCAATTCTTCTGTGAAGTGTACACAAGGAAGGCTGAACTTGGAACAGAAAAGGGGCTAATTCTGGGCCCATGCAGCTTACAGGGCTCTTCGGTCATGCACAGCACTGGTTTTGTTCAGGAATGTTGTTGGAGCCAGGACTGGAAAAACCCCTCTGCAAAAACCAGCCAAGGTCGGTGGGACAGAGGAGGTTCCAAGCTGGGCTGAAACGTGGTTTTACCTTCTGCTCCCATACTGTGAAATTAGCGCTGACATCAGAACCTCTGATTGCTCTATCTGGTCATTTTTATGGGAGAATCCCAGAATCGCTGAGGTTGGAAAAGCCCTCCAAGGCCACCAAGCCCAGCCTTGTGCCCAGCCCAGAGCTCTGAGTGCCACCTCCAGCCTTCCCTGGGCACCTCCAGGGATGGGCACTCCAAACCTCCCTGGGCAGCCCCTGCCAAGGCCTGAGCACCCTTTCCAGGAAGAAATTCTCCCTTAATTTTTTTTTGCTTCCATCAGGAAATTAAAAACCCTTTTTCTTCACGAAACTGCATAAAATTTTAATTTTCCTTCTGTATGGGCTTTTGGGGCTCTCTGGTTGTTTTCTTTTTGGTGTAAATGGGTATTTCATGGGGAAAGCTCCAATGCCCAGGACCTATGGATAACTTTATAAGTTTTAGAAACGGATGTCCAGTTTTTTGGAAGTGATCTCTGCCAGTGTCCTGCTGAGAAGTGGTTGAAGTATGAACAGGGAATTTTTGTTCCACCTGCAAAAGAGGAATATGGGCTGCTTCTCCATTTATAGTGTGAATGATGTACATTTATGTCAAATAAACTCTTTTAAAAGGTTCTTTTTACTTCTGTCAGAAATTAGGGAGAATCTAAGTAACTTCAGTTACAGGCTGTTGGAGATAATTCCTGCCAGTATCTTTGTGAAATGACAGACCTGAGAGCTCCATAATTCCTCTGGCCCTCGTGGCTCTCCTGTCAGGAATAAACTAATGGAAGAGGAGCAGATGGGGTGGGCCTCCTACCAGCTGTGCTGAGAGCCAAATTGTCCCCTGAAACAGGGGCTGGGAAAATCTGAGATTCCCTCTTTAACTGCTGAAAATGGAGCTTAAAAAGCACCTCATGGATGGGGAGAGAAGTGGACAGGATTGACTCATCCTGCAGGAGAAATTCAGCTCCAGCCGAATTTGTGGGAGAGCAGGCAGGGAGACAAGGATGTGGGAACTGTAACTTCACTGGGCAGCTGGCTGCTGCTTCAGGTAGATATTGAGTATATAAATATGTGTATTTTACAGGACGTGCGGCCCCAAACTGCAAGGCCAGTGCATTACATAACCTTGGCACTGCCTCTTTTGGCTCCATGAATGTTCTCAAGGAAACTGTCCTCAGGAATATTTAAGGAATGGAACACTTTGGAGGAGTTCCCTAACTCGAATTTCTTGCTGTCTGACTTGAGCTGTGGATTTTACTCAGCACTCAGTTCTGCTTGACTACAACAGCAGCCAAACTCTCCTCTACGGAGCTTTAAGTATAAAAATATATTTATATTTTAACAGCATTTATGTAACTATTGGAAGAAAATAAAAAAGAAAAAAAGTATCTGAAATGAAAAAACAATAATGAAATGTTGCTGTCAAGTTTGGTGAAGTCTTCCCTGTTGAAATGGGTGAGTGCTTCTGTGTATGCTGCACTTGGAAAATTCTGGGTTTTTTCTTCCTTTCTGGCCTGCTTTTCCTCTCCTGGTCTAGAGAGAAGTGTCTCTCCCTGTCCCAGGGTGTTGGAATTAGGTGATCCTTAAATTCCCTTCCATCCAAAACCATTCTGGTTTTCCATGATTCTGCTTACAAAGGTGTGAGCATCAAGTGAGCTGAAGGGCACCAAAATGAAACCCTAATGAAACAACAGACTGATTATTATAAGCTCTCCATTAATTTTCCATGTGTTTTCCAGGTCAGCTCTACAGAACACGATGTGTTGGAAAATCATCCCAACCATGTTTGTGCTGATGGGTAAGTCACTAAAAAATACCCCAGAAAACAGTTTGGGATAGCTTTTCAAACCAGGAAACATCAGTAAAAATCATGAGGTGAGTCCAGACACGTCCAAATCAATGCCCCATATGGAATTTGATGAACTAGAAGTTGGTGGGGAATTAGTTTTGGTGCCCTGAAGTGTAAGGAAAGATGCCAGTGCCCCCAGAAGTGCCGTGGGTGAGCTCAGCACAGCCAGGTGTGAGCTCTGCTTCCGCAGGCACTGGGCTGCNGCAGGTGTGAGCTCTGCTCCTGGGGGATGCTGCCACTCCTGCTTCCGCAGGCACTGGGCTGCCAAAGGGTGCTCAGCTCCCTCCAAATGCTGGCTTCATAAACTGCTTTCCTAATTGGGAAATGCCTCTGACAATATTGGCATCTGCTGTGTGGGGACAGCTGGTATTTGCCTTTCTGTTTTATTTTTTCATTAAAATAAGGACTATTTAAAGGCTTCTGATGATGGTGCTTAGGGAGAAAGCAGACCCTGTAATCCAGTGAACTTATTTTGAAAATTTGTGTCACCTTTACAGAAAATGAATCAAAAAGATGAATAAATCTTTAGATTTAGGTACCTCTTTATACACATACGCACTGTTGCAGGCTGATGACCTGGACACCTGTCTGTTTTAGGCTTTTTCTTCCCAAAATCCAGTCTCCTGGGCAGCCAGAGGGGTGCCCTGGACTCCAACAATACACCTTTTTATCTTGCTCTATATGTGCTTTTATCCACTCAGTATCCAAGATTGCATTGTTGACATTCTTTTAAGTACTCTTTGTGATCTAAGCAGGTTGAGTAGCTTTAACTGGAAAACCTGGATGCTCCGGGGAGGTTTCCTGGGATTCAGAGCAGTTTGTCACCATCTGATGGCCCCGTTGGCCCAGCCACTTCTGCTCTGGGGCCAGAACTGCAAGTCAGGCCTTCCTCTGGGTCACTTTAACTTTATTTTTTCCACTTCTGAAGAAAGGAGCTGAGCACATTTTTGACTTCGTAAGATTTAATTAATCCCTCGAGATGATCTGTGATACAGGAGGGGGAAGTTCCTGAGCAAAAGAGACGAGCTGGGGACAGTGTTGGTTCTCTGTCCTGCTCCGTGGCACTCGTTTGTCCCTTTTTTGATCGTGGGTTATGGCCTGAGAGTCTGCCTGCTGCACTGCCTCCTGCAGGAGGCCTGGTGGGGCCGGGATTCAGGGAGGCACAAACTCGGCCTGGCGGGAGGGGAGGGAAGAGCAGAGCCCCGCAGGAGTCTGGCAGCACAAAATCCGTGTGGAGGGAGGGAAAGCAAAACACTCTGCAGAGTAACACGCTGCATTTCCTGGTTTTAGCAGCTTTTTTTTAGAGCTCTCGTTTCATATTTTGATATTAATTTAGCTCATGCTCCGTGATATTAATCAAACAGTGGTGGAGATATTCTGGTATTTCTTATTTTGGCTATTGCAAGGCAGAGAGCATCATTCAGTTTCTATTTAATGAACTGCTTAAAATTTCTGCCCTTCCTGAGCAGAGAGCTGCATGCAAAAGTGCACAAATGACCCCGTGCCTTGCTGGAAGTAGAGCTTCAATCTCTGAATTCAGAGTGTTTTACAGGAAGTTGTTTCCTGCTCATCCTTCTCCAAACCACTGTGAGCACAGTTCAAGCTATGACTTAGCAACAAATGTGCTCAGAGTGGTTTTATTTGGAAGGATCCAAGTCTGATGGAAGAAATGATCATTTTCCTGCCTCTCATTTCCCAGATAATGCCCTGGGGTTGTGCAGTTGCACCCACAGTAATAATGTCCTTTTTTATTTAAGAGTTACAGTGGGACTGTGCTTTATATTTACAACAGGATTATTTTTTTATTGAAATGGAGCTGTTTTAAAAGAGCTGGAGGGAGGCTTCTGTTCCAGCACTGTATGGGAAGATGAGGCTCATACCCAGTTTGGGATTCACTTCAGTTCAGGATTCACTGTATTTTTTGGTTAATAAAAGCCAATTTATCCCCAAGAGATGCTTCACCTACAATCTTGGCCTTGACCTATTCCAGGAGATTGAGAAAACAAAAGTTTGGGTGCAGTGAGGCTGGGGTAAAAGGCTGGAATCTGTCGCCTCTGACACCATTCAGAAAGGATGATTTTATTAATTTTGTCTTTACCTAGAGGGGATGTTTTTATTAATTTTGTCTTTACCTCAGGGACAACCCCTGGAAAGAACCTGGTTTTTACCTAATGAATGCATTTCTCTGTAACATCAGCCACTCCCTTTTTATTGTTCAAGAATATAAACTTTCTCTTTTATTTCCAGTACTTTTCCCTTTATGTTTTCAGACTTCCTTCAGATGGCAGCTGCCCATTGCATGGTCCATCCAGTTCCTCCCAGGAACTTCACACTGCCCTGTGTGCTGCTGAATGAGACTTTTCTGAGCCCTTTCTCAGCTGGGAGCTCGTCTGGTCTGAGGGGAGAACTTGGAGCATCCAAAATCAAGCCTTTGGTGAATGAAGAAAGTTTTCTGTGTTGCCTTTGGAGTGCCAGCAGCATTGATTGTTCTTTGTACAGAGCAAGCATGCCGGCAAGGAAGTTTATTCCTTCAGAAATAAATATCTCTGCTCCTCAGCAAATAGGTGGGTTTAGCACTCAAGGGCACAAGAAGTTAATTGTTCAAAAAATATTTCGGTTTTTTTGTTGTTTGGGACGAGAGGGGTGGGTTGGATTAATGGGGATTCACTTTTATCCCAGGCATGCAACACAGTGTGGTAAAATCCTTCCTCAGTGGGACAAAATCCTTCCTCAGCGTGGTAAATTCCTGCCTCAGAATGTAGTGGAAGATGGAGGGTATTGTACAGCACAGTTTCAAAAGGGGAAAAAATAAAAGTTGGCCGTCTTTCCAGGGGAATTCTGAATAAAATATAGAGCACTGCATAAGAGGACATAAACCCAGATCTTCAAAGGAGTTTAGACACTGTGAGGAATATTTTAAATATTTTTGGTGGATATGGGCTTTAAACTCCATCAGCAGGCAGGGGAGATGGAGAGCAAATGGCATCATTTCTACATGAATTATGATGCTTTAAATAATAAATATGCAGTAAATTATCTGTACATGGATTAGGATCTTTTTTCCAAGGTTTTTTTCCTCCTCCTGTGTCTGAGGAACACGGAGCTGGCATCGTGCTGCCAGGAATCTCACTGACCTGAGTAAATAGAATTTCATTTCACAATCCCCAGTACAGCCACACTGAGGCTGTGCCCCTTCCCAGGACACAGCACCCACCAGCAGCCTCATTTTTCTTCACCCTGCAGCCTTGTCCATAAATCCAGGTAAAAAATATTCCTTCTTTAATCATGACAGTGCAGAACCACATGGATTGTGAGCCTTGGAAGTGTTTAAGGTGCCCAACTTGGATTATTCATAAGTATTCTCACACTTGTGCTGCAGCATCACCTTCATGGGGATCTGTTCCTTGTCCTCTCTCTGTGAGTGGGCTCTATCCAGTTGTTTGATTTTGTTTTAGTGCAGCTCAGAAATGTGTAATCCCTTTCTTTTGCCCAGATTGGAGCTGGAATGTGGAATGCAGGATTAGAGGCAAGCTGGACCTGCTAGTTTGTAACCTGCAGCTTCTGAAGCTGGACCTGAGAGATGACCTGGAGGTTAATCTTTTATACTCTGGGTAAGTACAGGCCCTGCTAAATTTTTCTGCAAATCTGAAAGCATTTTCTGAACCAGCAGCATTTCAGCTTCCAGCGTGGTGGGAGCTTTAGCTTGGCAGGTTTTACTTTGTCCTGACTAAAAGTAATCCTGCACAATATGGAAAGTTTGTGGGTTTTTTGAATGAAAAAGGTTGGAATGGAGAGTCCCCCTTCTCTGTCCTTCCCATGTTTCTTAAAGCATTTTCATGAAATCAGCACTGACTTCTTAAAATATACCTTTGTTGTTAGAATTTCTTAATTTTATTAAGTCTTGGTTCTGCTTTTGATTTGCTTTTGACCATAATACTGTCTCTCTTGAACTAACTGTGGTTGAACAAGTAACTTCAATGTAATACAATGTTAAATTCTGCTCTCATCTCATTGTCACTGCGGTGAATATTCCCCGGAATGCTGAGAGATGGAGTCATCCTGGCTGTGGGCTGGGCAGGTCTGGTGTACACTGGTTATCAAAAGATCTGTTTGATTCCATGAAAACACGCTGGTTTTTTTCTGACACACTGATAGATTTGAAGGGTTGGTATAAACACCCAGACTTCATTTCCTTGGCAAACAGGATAAACTGAAATGGTTGAATTATCTGAATTTATAGGGGAGCACTTCCTAAACAGCCAGATACCATTTGGCACAAATCTTCCCTGTAGTCAGGGCAGAAACCAAGTGTATTAACTAGGAATAAATACGGTTGTTTAGCTGACAAAATATTTTAATCCCATTTTGGTGAAGTGGGTTCCCATTTCCAGTGTTCCTCATGACTTTGATTCCCAAAATACCATTCCATGGGTGTTTGTGGGGGTAGCAGCTCTGGCTTTGCTCTGCTCCATCCGGCCTCAGCTGCAATAGGAGCAGCTTTGCCACTGATCCCAGGGCAGTAATCTCTATATTGAATTTTTTGGGATGCCAGCAGATTGTTGCCCCAGCTGGGATGAAGAGGTTCTTTGTGTTAGGAAGGGAATTCAGGGAGTGCCATGCAATTTAGGAGAACAGGCCCTCTGGGCTCGCCAGAGTCTCTATTGATTCCTCTTTGCTGCAGAGATGAGAAACAAAGCAAAACCTTGGAGAACTCATTTCCCTCCCCAGATTCCATATTAATATTTTCCTTTTAGGGTCCCTGTGTTCTGGGAGAAGAGCAGGCACAAGCATTTCAGACTTTGGGAAGGTGACAGCTTTCCCTATTGGCTCTCTGATACCTTAACATTTTATTCCTGAGCCAAAATACCTTGAAAACATTCCCAGTTTTAAAAATATGCATTCCTGGCATGTGTTTCTCCCTGGGAGTCTGGAGATCCAGCCAGGATTCTCACATACAGGGCAATGCACAAAAATAATGACACAGAGGAATCTACAACACCAAACCTTGGGTCTCTCACAGCTTTTATTTTTCTCAGCAACAGAGAAGTCTCCTCTTATTTACCACATCCACAGCTTTCCTGCTTGGAAATGATACCAGGAATGGGAATGCTGTGTCCTGCCCATGGCAGCGCTGCGTGAGAGGCTCAAGTGAGGGAGATGATGGGGCTTTGGGAGAGAAAAGGTTATTCCAGAGCTTCGTTAGGCAAGTTGGGTTAATTGTCTGCCAAACGTCTTCCCAGCTGTATGATTCCAGGAGTGCTGCAGAGCCCGTGGTTAATTCCATGAGCTGGAATCTCCAGCCTTAGCATCCCCTTGGTGAGTGCTCCCAGTTTGATTTTGAGCACTGATTATCATTTGCCCTTTGAGCTCCTGGGCTGCGCTCATATTTTGACTTACTTGAAGTACCTGTGAGGCTCTCCTCCACTTCTGGGACTCAATTCCCATGTTTTTTAAGGATAAATAATGCAATTTGCCTCAAGTGCCTTGGTTGTACATGGAGCCTCTTCAGCCAGAGAAAATCAACCTTTCATTAGAGATTTATGAGCTCGGCAGCCCTCAGATCTTCTGCAGCTTCTTCAAATAAGTATTTTCTGGAGCTACCATCTATCAAAAACATGGGGAAATATTTATGGAAAAGCGTGGAACCCGCAGACAGCTCTGCTCCATCCGTTCCTAACAAAGGCAGTGCTTGAAAAGGATATGGGAATAAAGCCAGCAGAGTTACAGTGGTGACCCTATTTCAGAACCACCTGCTTGGGGTGGACCTTTCCTGAAAATTCGTGTCATTCTTCCTGAAATAAGTTTTACTTTCTCTTTTCAATTGCAAAAGCAGGATTGAAATTCAGTCAGGACATTTTGCAGCACCTAATTGAAAGTCTCCAAGTTCACCTTGGGGCCACAGATGAATTGAGCAGGAGAAGCATCATCTTCTGAAGAGGGCTGAATATAAAAATAAAACCTTTAGGACTTCCGAAATGTTTTTTTTCTGAGGTTTTCCAAGGTGTTGGCTAAAAGAACTCTCTGTGACAGGGTTTGGAGTGGAGGAGCCACTGACCTCTCCTCAGCTTGTGAGGGTTAATAAGTCAGAAGAGGAGCTCTTTAGCATTTTTCTCCCTTTACATGATTTTTTTTGGTGGAAACAATCTCATTTTGATGGTTAAAAATTGAAATAATTATTGGGAATGATGAGGGGCTGGTGTGGTGCTTACCACTTTCCAGTTAGATCAGATCAAAGACACGGTTTGAAGACAAAAACTGTATTTTTTATGGATTGATTGTGGCTTTTGGAGACAAGTAAAAGCAACAGGAGAAGGAGAAGGGAAGCTTCAAAGAAAATTCCGCTAAGTCTTTGAAAGGAAATTCAGGAGAAAACAGTGGAGCCACATCTAGAAAAACAAAATTATTCCAAGCAACTGAAAAGCTCTGTGTCTGCCAGATACCACCAGCATAATTCCTGTGTCCTGAAGTCTGGGAGTCCTGGTGAGAATTATTTTAGGCACGTCAGGATTGACTGTCTGGAGCATTAATAAATGGAAACCATACCCTGATACGGACCTGCCTGGGGTTGTTCCTGCAGAGCACAGGGCCGGGAGGGCAGTGCTGCCCAAATTCCATGTTTTCCCAGGCTCAGAGTGTCCCAAGCCCGAGGTGGATGCACCAAGTGAGGGCAGTGGGGCCCTGGGATGGCCCAGCAGTTGTTTCCCTGTGCTTTGCATGAGCTCTTCCCATCCTCCATAAATCCTCCGTGTCTGACCCTTTCCTCTCTGAGGAGGGCAGGATATGGAAATGGAATTGGTGAATCATGCCCAGTTCCCTGTGCTCTGCACTCAGATAAATGGACCAGATAACAAATGGACTAAACCCAAAAAATAAAGCACCAGATCTTGTCCTTCGCTCTCCTCCAGCGCGGAGATCTCTGCCCTCCCTGGATCCGAGCCAGCTGTAAAACTGTTTGAAAAATGTACAGAAAGGCTCTGATTCTATGAATTTCCATTTCTTTCTCTGAATTAGTAAAACAAAACCCTTACTGGACAGAAATAATTCCAAAATCACTTCAGAACAATTCAAAACAGGAGCATTTTTTGCGGGGGTAAGGATGAAAAGTCAAAAGCAGGAAGGATTACGAGGTGATTGAACTGTCAGGATTTGTCTTGGCTTTCCTGCTGAGAGAAATTTGGCCACAAATTATTTGCACTATTAGATTCCCAGCCTTAGGGAGGCCTTTGTCACTGGATACCTGCAGAACTCCATCAGCGTGGATCTCTGGAAGAGCCTGAAGGGTAGAGATGAGAATGAAAAATCCTGTGGGAACTGCTGGTTCCAAAGATTTAGATGGGATATTGGGCAGGAATTGTTCCCTGTGAGGGTGGGCAGGCCCTGGCACAGGGTGCCCAGAGCAGCTGTGGCTGCCCCTGGATCCCTGGCAGTGCCCAAGGATGGAGCTTGGAGCAGCCTGGGACAGTGGGAGGTGTCCCTGTCCATGGCAGGGGATTGGAATGGGATGGGCTTTAAGGTCCCTCCCAACCAACCCATTCCATGATTATAATATTCCCAATAAAGCTTAATTGTAGCAGGACCTGGAAGGAACATTAAATTGTTTTGATATTATCTCAGTGCCCCAGGAATGGGAATTAGAAATTCATCTCTTTTGGGATGGCAGGGAGCTGCCATGGGAAGGTAAAACAATATTGTGTGCCTAAAAAAGATCTGGGAATACTTTACTGGAATTGCATTCATTACTTGGAAACCATTTAAAAAGGCCAAGTTAAAGCAATAGGTTGCAATTATTACTTTTTTTTCATTAATTAACTTTATTTGTTGATCAACAAACCATATCCAGATGGACAAACCGATTGAGCTAGAGAAGAAAATATTTTTAATTGTTCTGTTTCCCGGTTTGTTTTCTGCCCCTGTAGGTCAGAGCTGGCCCTGGGAGCTGCATCCACGAGCTCCCTGCGGGGCACGGTGCGGGCGGCCCGGTGTGAGTGCGGGCGGCGGGGCAGCTGCCGGTGCCCGCTGGGCTCCCC
>WEIT01030207.1:139632-164277 GCA_013389985.1 Dryoscopus gambensis
CTTATGAAGATGGTAAATAGAATACACACCCTTGAGCACATCCCACATTGCAACCCAGGACACCCGGGTGGTTTCATGGATTTGGTACTGGAGAAGATGAGTTGGGATGAGGAATCCTGTGGGAGCCTTTCTCCTGCTCTGCCTGGCTGGCTTTGCCTGGGGCTCAGCTCCTGCCCTGTGCCAGGCCGGCGTTAGGAGCTCTGCAGAGCACACCTCTGTGCCTGTCACGCCCTCACCAGCTCCTGTTCAGAGCCACAAAAAGCTCTTTTCCTCAGAGCTCCTCCACTGCCAATTTCGGTTGGCAGCACTGAACCTCCCCTCAATTCAAGATTTTCCTCCTAATGCTTTCCCTCACTTCTGATTTTGGTTTTGTAGCTGAACTAAAGGCCCAGAGTAAAAGGAAATGTACGTTTTGTGTCGTCCAGCGTGGCTTGTAATGCCGAGCCCTGTGCAAAAACTGACTTTCTGATTATTTTCTAATATTTTCCCATGCTCCTCTTGGAATTACCTGGGAATATTTTGGTCTGTGCTGCCACAGGAATTCTCTGAGCCATTCCATGCCAGTATTTTGTGTGAGCACCTGCACCAAGGAAAGAACTAAACCTTGGGAAAAGAGCTTTTTTCCCTAAGAAAAATCTTATACAGCAGATCCTAAGTCTGCTTTACTGCCTGAGAAAGGGAAATTTGGGGGAAACCCTAAAAATCTCTGCCTGGTTCCTCAGTATGGGAAGCACACCTGACCTTTAAAGGATTCTCATGCTGGTTTTGGGGTGATCTTTGCAAACAGCTCCATTCCAGCTACACCTGCAGCTTCCCTGAACCCCTGAGTGATGGGGGCTGAGTTACACATCTTTAAATCCTTGGAAAATTCAGTGTCTTTAAGCCTGGATTGTACCACTGCTACAATTTGGTGTTAATTGCAGTGTAAAAGCAGTTTTTGAGACTCCAATCTCCTGCTGACTTCAGGAGCAGGAGGAACAGCAACTCCTGAAAAGATTGATTAATTTTATTATGTTCCCCTTGTGCTGCTGTGTGTTGCTTGCACTGCACCCTCCAGCGATTTTCTGCTCGTTTAATTCAGATTTGCCTGGGGATATTAAAGATTATTTGAATCAGAGTTCAGAAACTCCAGGTATGGAGGGAGACAGTCCAAGGCTCATTTCTGCTCTTGTTCATAGTGATTAAGAAGCAGGAAAGTTAAAAATAAAACTGCATGATGATAACAATAATAACAATATTTTCCTATTGACAAATGCTTTTATGTTTTTTGGTTCTGTTTCTAATTTCAGTGGATTTCCCCCCCCCCCTTTTTTCCTTTTGTGTAGCCAGGGCATATTGAAGATTATTTGAATCAGAATTGAGAAACTTCATATATGGAGGGAGACAATCCAAGGCTCGTTTCTGCTCTTGTTCATAGTGATTAAGAAGTAGGAAAATTAAAAATAAAACTGGATGGTGATAACAATAATAATAATAATACTTTTCTATTGACAAATGTGTTTATGTTTTTCTGGTTCAATTTTGAGTCTCAATGGATTTTTTTCCCCCCTTTTTTTCCTTTTGTGTAGCCTGGGCATTTGAAGATTATTTGAATCATTATTGAGAAACTTCAGATATGGAGGGAGACAAGCCAAGGCTCATTTCTGCTCTTGTTNGTTTTTTGCTTCAGTTTCAAATCTCAATGGATTTCCCCTCCTTTTTCCCCCTTTCTTGTGCAGCTCAAGTCCTGTACTTCCCTCCCAAGACCCTGACCACTGCTGGCTCCAACATTTCATTTCTGTGCATCTATAAAAACAAAAGCAAGCCTGTAGAGGCCCAGGAGGTGGTTTGGTGGCTGAATTTAGCCGAAGAAATCCCAGCCAGCCAATATTCTCTTGTGAACAATCGTGTAAGCAAAGTTACTCTTTTCAACTTGAAAGCAACCAAACCTAGAGGAAGTTTCTTCTATAACGCTTTGTACTGTTGTCACCAAAGTAGGGAATGTCACCATAGATACGCTGAATTATATGTAGTAGGTAAGATTCCAGAGGATTTTCCATTCTCCTTTTGGGGCATTTTCCTAGTGAGGATGGAATATTTCCATTGAAACTCCATTTATTGCCTTTTTTTCTTTTCTGTAGCAACCATTGTGTGTTATTAATTAAGCTTTTCATGTCTTTTAATTAGACATGGATTTTAATATCTCCTGTGAGACTGATGGGTACTTAACTAAAATGACTTGCAGATGGTCTGCAAACCCAACCACCTTGCTCCTGGGGAGGCTGCAGTTAAGATATTACAGGTATGGATGGATTTTAATTCTCTTTTTATGTTTGCAAAGCACTGCTCAAAATATTGCCTCAAAGAATTCTGGATAAATGTAATTATAAAATTAACGGTTTCTGTAAGGGGGATTTATTCTGCGTGCAGGAAGGGAACCAGGGATACCTGAGTCTGTAACAGATCATATTTAAAAGGTTTCTCAGCATTTTTCAAACTGTTTGGGAGCCAGTTCTCTTCAAGCAGCTTCCTTGGATCAGTTATAAAAATTATTCCAGTCGCTCCTATGTACAAGCTGTAAGGAAATAAGGGAAAAGCCCATTCCCAGTGGGAATGTCTGGCCTGGGGGGGCTGTAGAATCCCTGTTCTTGGAGACTCTCAGATCCCAGCTGGATGGGACCCTGGGCAAGCCCATCTGATTTGAATTTAACTGCTCTGAGTCTGAGATAGGACTTGAGACTTCTTGAGCTCTCCACTCAGCCTTGGATTTTTCTATAATTCTGTATCTTTTTTTTTTTTCTATGTACACACAAGTAAAAAGAGAGGCTGGAATAAATTCATTCCAAGATGGAAAAAAATCCTGCTTAGAGAATCAAACCTTAGCTCATGAAGGGAACATTGTGAAGGGAGCAGCTTTGACTGCAGCAATTCCCAGAATCCCAGAATCCCAGCCTGGTTTGGGTTGGGAGGGACCTCAAAGCTCATCCCATTCCACCCCTGATATATTGAGCTTGAGAGCTTCCTAGAACCACTCAGACAGACAGACAGACACACAACCCTTCCTGAGACAAATATCCATAATTTTACTACTCCGCTGGGCTGGAGATGCAGAAATTTTGGCAAACAACTTCCATCAGCTCCGAGGGCCTAATCCTTTGGAAAGCCAGCCCGTCTTCTCTGGTGGAGGTGGACTGGAGTTCTGAATTATCCTGGTGCCCAGGTGAATATTTCTCAGGGTTTTGTGGACTAAGGGAATAACTGGAATGCTGGAAAGTTCCAGTGGGGGCTTTTGGGGCAGGATTAACGCCTGGCCGAGCGCTCAGGTAGCTTTTGTTTAAACTGCCTTCCCAAATATGAATATAATGAGTGCACTGCTGGGCAGGGAGCTGGGAACAAACCCCGTGCTGCTCACATGGCTTTTATTCCCATTTTTTCACTGTTCAGGTTTAGTTAAAAATGTGATTTTCTAGTAGGAGGTGATAACGCGCAGATTTGTTAGCGCTCCTGCTCGATCAAACAGCGACATTCACACTGCCTGCAAACCCTTCCCAGATGCTGCTGATCCCTCTTTTTGTCCTTATTTCTGTGGTTATTTGTTCAGAGTGAGACCCGAAAGAAGAAAATGCCATAAAATCCCTGCTGCTGTTCCAGTGTGGAGCTGGAGCGCAGCGCTGCTGTGGCCGCTGGGGTTTTGTTTTGCTTGGGCTGTTACTCTGTCTTGCTCTGCCGTGGGGGCTGCCAAGAGAAGCAGCTCCGAAGGGATCGTCCTGCGGGAGCAGGGAATGCCAATCCCAGCCCCGAAGCACCGGGCACTGCTTTGATCCCGGGGACGGGAGGAGGAGACTTCACCCCGGAGTAACTCCGGCGGTTCAGCTGAGTAACTCACGCCCTCTCTGGCCCTCTCCTCACACGCCTGAGGAGAAATCCGAAATCTTCCCACTCCAAGAACGTTCCCAGTTCCGCTTCATCCAGAATCCGGGGCTCCTCTCTTCTGTTGCCAGGTGTGATAACTGGACATGGGATTTTTAATGCAGAGTTGAGGTTTTGATGGGATTTCCGTCTCCTGGAGACCTCTCTGGGTTTGATTGCTCTGCGTGGCAGCTTCCCCCTGGTTGCCAGTTGGGATTTTGGAAGTAATTTCCGCCTGGAGTAAATTCCTGGCAGATTTGCCTTGCTGTGTTCACTGCCAATACCTAAAATCCCACAACTGATGAGGATTTGGAGCTGCTGTACCTGTTGCTTTTTGTCAAATCCAAACTTTTTGCTGTGGGAAGAGCCTTCACGTCCTGCTTTCTCCAGAGCCAAAGCTTTGGGGAGTGACACTGGAGTGTTAATTATCCATTCAGGGCAGATTCAGCTTCAAGATCCAAATAATCCTCAAAATCCCGGGCTGCTTCCAGTGCCACCAGTCCTTTCAATTCCCTCCAGACTTACACTTGCAATGTATCAACTGAATGTGGTTTTTTTTTTCCTCTTTTAAGGAGCCAGATTTATTGTGCTGACTTTCCAAGCCCGTCTCCAAACTCAGAGGTGAAGGAATGCCATTTGCAGGGGAATCATTCCTACGAGTGCACATTCCAGCCGATTTTCCTTTTATCTGGATACACCATGTGGATAGAGTTTGAGCACTTCCTGGGAACGCTGGAATCCTCCCCAACCTGTGTCATTCCAGCAGATGTGGGTAGGTTGAGATCCATGAATCTCTCTTCCCTTGTGCCCCTGGGTTGTAGATGGTGGAGGGAAAGTATTTTTCCACAGGTTTTACATAAAAACATGAGAGTTTTGATATTACTTAAAAAAAAAAATTGGATTAGATGTTATTTCCATACATTTAGCTTGGCACAGGAGCAGATTGTAAATGAAACATCCACTTTTGCCTGTTACTCCCTCTGCAGAAAATGCAAGTGTCGTATTGAAAAATGGAACTCATTTTTAAGGGTTTGGTTGTTTAATTCTTCAGACTAATTTGTCTTCAATTAATTAAGTTTCTACTCCAGTACAGTGTATTATTTACACAGTTATATATTCATTTAAAATCATGGGCACTGTCCCTGCTCTTTGAGGCTGCTGCAAAGTTTTGTGACACACAGAGCACTTAAATTTGGATAAAAACAAGAGGCAGGAGCAGGGTCTGAGGGTTTCAAAAACACCAAAATGTGCAAAACCCCTCTTCTTATCTGCTCTGTGACAGAGCACTCACTGGGTATTGTTTGGACACAAATGTGGACATGAGTGAGAGCAAACAAAGCAGCTGGACCCCAGAAGTGCTACATGAAATAAATTAGAGTTATACAATCATAAAATGCATTTATTATGTGGTGACATTGAAGAGAATGATTTATCCTGGATACAGTGTGTTCTGTATTGTAGTAAACCAAAACAAACCCATTCTAGCACCATCCAAAATGAAAATTTCTTTATTTTTTGTTGTTGTTTTCTCCTCATTCACATCTGATTAGCCAAAGTAAGTTATTCCAACTTGGCTGGATTAACAGGCAGGGGCTTTGGGAGATTTCTGTTCTGGAGAAGCTGGATTTGGGGGGAATTTCCTGTTAGGAAAATAAAAACATTTCCATTAATCACTGCACAATGTCTGTCAGCAGCCTTTACAGGAGCTGCTGCTTTCTGCAGGGGTGACCCCATTAAAATAATGGGATTATGGAATTTCTAAGGCTGGAAAAGCCCTTGGAGACCACGGAGTCCAACCATTCCCAGGTGCCAAGGCCACCACTGACCATGTCCCCAGGTGCCACATCCCCACAGATTTTAAATCCCCCCTGGAATGGGGACTCAGCCCTGCCCTGGGCTGCTGTTCCAGTGCCTGACCACCCCTTCCATGCAGAAATTTTCCCAAATATCCAACCTAAACCTCTAAATTTATTGCCAGCCTCTGTCTTTTGCTCTTTATCCCATGGCAGGTCCCAGGTGCCAGCACCAAAATAATCTGCTGTGCATTAAATGAAAGTGAAATACATGGAAGCGTTCCCATGGATTCTGTGTTTCCAGCACAGTCCTGTTTTCCTTGGAATAGCAGAGGCCCTGTGTTCCCTGGCACCCTCGGGACAAGGAAAGTGATCCCTGATTTGATTGAATGGGACATGTCAGTGCAGACATTGCAGTCATTTCTTCATCTTTCCACTTTCCAGTAAAGCCTCTCCCCCCTCCCAGCGTGGGAGCAGAGCTCACCAGGAACCTGGGGCTGCTGAACGTGAGCTGGACCCAGCCCCTGTTTGCCAGCAGGGATCTGACGTTCCAGATCCGCTGGAACGCAGGGAACAGGGAGGAGACTCCGTGGCAGGTACTGTGTGCTCAGCCTGGGCTGGAGCAGGGGTCACTGCACTGCTGGCCTCTAGCGTGCAGCTGGTTTTTAGGGAATTTATCCGTGGGGGAAATCACAGTGTCTAGCAAAGGAATATTCCTCATAATCCCACTTCCTCACTGGAATCGTTTTCAGGAATTTCGACTCCGAGAGCTGCCTGAACATCCCCTTGTTCTCACTGGGCATTTTTTTTCTCTCCTGAAATAAAAATGGGCAGGACTGCGAGTCCTTTAAAAGCCTTTATTAAAAGTGATCAGCTTGGGTTGGGTGCCCGGCAGGCTGCGCACACCTCCACTGCTCCCGGCTCCGACGTGGGGGAGGAGGAATTCGGCCTTGCCACTCACAGGGATAAAGCCGGGCCTGCTCTCCTCACAGGGGAGTGGCCAGGAAGGCAATTTCAACTCTTCATTGGAGGGGGGGGTGCTCTCAGTCAACCCTCTTATTGCTTGTGGTGATCAAAAAGGAAACCCAAAAGCTGGCCAGGTGATGTTCTCCTTCCAACTGATCGTGTAATTGGGTTGATTTTCTTAAAAAGTTTGTTGGCTCGTCTTTAACTTATTTTTTCTAGGGGTTCATTGCTTCTCCCAAGGGTCCTTTGGGCTTTCGTTTGCATATCAGGTTTTCGGTTTTTTTTTTTTCTTCTCTCTGGTATCTCCAGGCAGGCCTGGGGGGTGGCTAGGGAATGCCACACATTCCTCGAATTAGCATTTCCTGATAAGGAGTAGCTTTACCGAATTAGGGGTGGTTTTTACAGCAGAATAATTAGCAGTAACAGTTAAATAAGGACGAAATATAACATTCAGGTAATGAATAATAAACTACAATGAAGTATAAAATGAATGCACAATTGTTAAATTGATAATCTGGTCTCTTATTTATGACATCTCCCAGCTTTACGACGTCCCGAGCTCGGCGGGCAGCTCGGCTGTGATACAAGTTGAGCAGCTGTGTGTGGAATACGTGGTGCAGGTGCGGTGCCGGGAGCTGGATGGATCCGGGTTCTGGAGCGACTGGAGCAGAGCAGCCCAAACCCTCGTGCAGGACATCCGAGGTCTGTGCTCCCAGGGCACCCCGAGGGCTGGGATTTCCCTGCTCAAGGGTGACTGTCCTTCCCAAATTGCTGTTCTGCAGCTCCCTCGCAAGGCCCGGAGTTCTGGAGAATCATTTCTGAGGATCCAGTAAGGAAGCAGAGGAATGTTACACTCCTGTGGAAGGTGGGAGCAGCTGCGTTTGGGGCTTTCCCTTTGACCCTAAACCCAGGTGGAATTGGCAGAAGGGGAGTCTGACAGGCACACGAGGCAAACTCAGGCGGTCACTGCTTGTGGGAATTGGGATCTGCCTTTTTGTGTGTTCCTGGCTGTCTTGGTTTAGAAGACAGGTGACTGCCAGGGGAAGTCAGAGCCTCCCTTGGAATAGAGAATGTAAACCCCCCACCTCCGAATTGCTGTAATTTTGAAATTATGGGGCTTTCAGGCAAAGATGTAGGGATAGGAATACCAGTTCTTTACTAAGAATATTACAAGCTACAAAGGTAGTGGTACAGAGAAAAAAAACAACGACAACAAACAAATGATCCCAGAAACTCTGACAGAGTCAGAACACGACCTGACCCCCTGTTGGTCAGGGTGTGCGGAGCAGCCCAAAATAATCCTCCTGGAGTGGCAGCTGTGGCTCCGTTGGAGCAGAGGTGATCCTGTAGAAGGGTCTGGTGGTGACAGGATGGGTCCAGTCTTCCTCTGGGAATCCAGTGGAAAAACCAGCTGCTCTGGTGTTCTGAGCTGCAGGTTTTATGCAGGTAGAGAGGCTTTGCCTCCTCCCACTGAGTGGAGCATCTGCCAGTGGGATGATGTGATGTTATGGGTCACAAGGGGAGCCTTAATTGCTCATTCCCAGGTGATACCCCCTTGGAGGAGGTTGGGTGCAGGACGAGATAAGGAAGCACTGCCCCATCAGGTTTTAACGACTGACCCATTAACAGAAGGCACCCGCCCTCCTTCCCCTGGAGTTACAAGAGATGAAAATATCTTTCAACTGGTTTCAACAGATGAAAATAGAATAAAATTTTTGGTTACATATTGCAACCCAAGACACTGGCAATTGCTTGGCTCATCCTAGAGGCAAGAGGTGAATCCTGGAGGTAATTCTGGGATAAAACCGGAGATGGTTTTGCCTTCTTTGCCTTAAAAAGTTAGTGCAGGATAGGAAAAAGTCCCTCAGTGGCCACTCCTGTTTGTTCATGTTCAGTGTGCAGGTTTGAACCCTGAAAAATGTGTAAAACAGGGAATTGCTGTGGGAATCTGAAGGTTTGGCTTTCCTTGTCCTTCACTTCCCTTTGCTGGGAAGAGAGGGAATAAGGGTCAGCTCTCAGAGAGGGACACAGGAAATGAAGCCTTTCAAGGGACTCCAGTCCTTGGCTAAAAGGCCACGAGCCAGAATATCTTTATTGGGTCCTGTTTGCTTAAAATTGGAGCTGCCCAGTCAGGGAATCAGGGAGTGGGGAAGGCATTCAGGAATTAATGCCCATTAATGAATTGCTGCAGCCCCTGACGGAGAATCAGTCGTTGTGCAGCGTGAGCAGATACATCATAAAGCACCAGACCCCAGGAAACACCTCCTGGGAGGAATCTGTGGATCATGGCACCAGCTGGTCCTTCCCGTGGATCGAGCCAACACACACCGTCACCATTTTAGCCATGAATTCTGTTGGAACGTCTGCAATTAATTCTAATTTAACTCTGTCCCAGCAAATGAGCAAAGGTAAGTGGGATGTGCAAAATGCCTGGGATCCTTGGGATGTTCGTGGGGAAAGCTTGCTTTGGGATAAAATTCCCTCTGGTAGGATAAGGAATGTTTGATGGGGATACATTCAGCACCGACAGAGCTGCTGGAAAACTGAAATTTCCATCATGAAAATCCTGATGATTTTTGGGTTGGGGAAAGAGTTGTCTGTCACTGGGCTGTCTTCCCTCCACTAATAAAATATAAAGCAATTAATCACAGAAAAATTAAATCCTGCTGGAGAACCAATCTTTCATCTCCTTTGATTTGGGAACACCCAACATTCCTGCTGGGAAGTGTTTTGTTGTTTCCAGAATGAAATGTGGTGGTGTTTTGGGCTGCCAGGGTGCAGAGTCCTCAAACTTCCTGAGCAGCAATTCCTGCTCGACTTCCTGAGCAGCAATTCCTGGATTTGGCTGCACTCTGCTGAATTTATACGTGAGAATTCAGGAGCTGTTCATTTTTTTAGTTGGGGGCAATTAAGGAACTGCAGGTGAGAATTGGGATATTTCATGTCTGTAAGAAACTTGATGTGTTCAGCACTTGGGACTGGTTTAGTGTAACCCAAATTTTGGTGGCTTAAAGTAAAACCTCTCTGCTGATGTGGCTTTATCATACCGAAGAGAATGGAAGTGATAAAGTGGTGAAACTTGAGCAGGGGTGCAGTTTGTAGGATGCGGAGTAGGGAGTAGTAAATCCTGCATTTCTCCCAAATAAAGGTGTTTATCTCACTCAGTTCAAACAAGCAGCTGCTACTCAGGTGGGAATGCTCCAGAAATCCTATGGAAAGGCTGAATTTGACCTGGATAATCCAGTTTTCCCTGTTTTGCAGTGGATGCTGTGCAGTCCCTGAGTGCTTACCTAGTGAACAGCACCTGTGTGGTTGTGGTGTGGAGTCTGGCCCTCCAAACCCCTGGGATTACATCCTTTGTGATTGAGTGGCAGAACCTGAACAAAGAGGAGGAGATGAAATGGCTGCGAGTTCCTCCAGATCTCAGGAAATATTTTATTTATGGTGAGCGTGTGCTTGGAAATAAAATTCATGGTGTTAATTGGTGTGGAACAGAAAAGTGTAGGATTTCTGAGCTCTGAGCCCTTTTCCCCCCTCCCCTGTTTCTAATGGCTTTCATTGTAAGGACCAATAAACCAAATTTTGATGCTCATTAGAGGATTGACTGCTGCATTAATAATCAGTTTAACAGAGAGTGAAGCTCTGGAGTGAGTTCATTTTGTGGCAATACAATAAAATTAGTTCTGGAATATTGAGCACACCAGCTAATTATTCAAATTAATGTGTGCATTTCCTCTGCATTTTGACTTTATCCTCAAAAATTACTGCAGTAGCTCAATAAGGTGTTAATTCCATGAGAGAATATTGCTGGATTAATAGTTTGAATCTTGGGATGTTGAAGTAGGCATCTATAAGATGGATCCATTATTGCCCCCTCTGGGCTGATCTGAACTTGGATGTGTGCCCAGAGCCTCTGTGGAGGAAATTGTTTTGGGATTCCAAAGGCTGATTTCCCCTTTCCAGATCACTTTATCCTGATTGAGAAGTACCAGTTCAGCCTGTACCCTGTGTTTGCTGGAGGAGTTGGCAAAGCCAGAGCCACGGATCAGTTTGCCAAAGGTGACTGCCAGGATCTTTTTCTGTGTCTTTTATGAAGTAAAAGTGACCTTTAAATGCAAAAATCTCTGTTTTATCTGAAAAAAAAGTAATAAAGTCATTGTAATGTACCTACAAACAGTGAACAGGCTTCAGCTTTAATTTGAAAACTCTTTGTGGGCTGAGCTGAGTGAGGGATTAAATTCCTATTTAAAATAATTCCTTTTTGTCTATTTATTCCCAAGGGAAAGGTTTGTCCATGTGCAATAAAACTGTTGCTCAAGGTTATTTCCCCATCTATGTTGTTTCTACTGTTTGTTATTTCCCTGTTGCAAACTACTTGCTCACAGACAAATTATTTTGCTGCATTAAGACCTGAACTCCTTTATTTCCAGGTGGATTTGAAACTGGGAATAATGGCAGCCTCCACGTGGTTCTGCCAATTGTTTTCTCCACCTCGGTGTTGCTGCTGGGAGCGTTGCTGGTTTCACACCAAAGGTACCTTGTTCCTCCTTATCCAGCTGGGGCCACTCTGCTGAACTGGTGCCACAGAGTCCCAGACTGGTCTGGGTTGGGAGGGACCTGAAATCCCATCCAGTGCCAGCCCAGGGACCCCTCCCACTGCCCCAGGCTGCTCCAAACCCACCCAGCCTGGCCTTGGGCACTGCCAGGGATCCAGGGCAGCCACAGCTGCTCTGGGAATTCTATTTCAGGGCCTGCCCGCCCTCCCAGGGAACAATTCCTGCCCAAGATCCATCTAAATCTACCCTCTTTTAGCTTGCAGCCATTCCCTGTGTCCTGTCCCTCCAGACCTTGTCCCCAGTCCTTCTGAGCTCTCCTGGAGCCCCTTCAGGCCCCGTGGGTTGGGCTCACTCAGCACAGACTGTACCCTCTGTATTTTCCCCTAAAGCTGCCACCTAGAATGCCCCTTCTTTACGTTTTGGATTCAATTCGGGCCATTTATAATCTCTCAGTGATTATTTCATTGCCGTGGTGCTGTGGATAAATGAAACTGCAGAGATTCCTTCCCTGCCCAGTGCAGCCCCTATGAGAACAGTGCCAACTCCAGCATTTCCCTGACATTCCAGGATGAAGAAGCTCCTCTGGGAGGATGTTCCCAACCCCAAGAACTGCTCGTGGGCACAAGGAGTTAATTTCCAGCAGGTTCGTATTTCCCTGGGGCCGCTGCTTCCCCCTCCCAGGGCTGTTGTTCCAGCTCTGTCCGTGTGTGGAAATCCAGCCCTGTTCACTCCATCCAGAGGTTCCCATTTCCCAGGCCTCTGGATTATGCATTGGATGGGATAAATATCTGCCAGCTCCTCACGAGTGACGTGGCAGAGGGGACAGATGGTGGTCTTTGCCAAAACACCCCTGCCCTGGCTGCGAGGGGTCGAAGCTGTGCTTGCTGTGGTGCCCGTGGGGCAGGGGCTGGGCTGAGGGAAGGGACACAAACACCTCCGTTAGGGATAAACCAGGGGCATGAGGAGAAAAAAAGGTATTGTCATTGTTCAAAAGCTCCCTGTTCAGTTTGGCGTGGGAAGGTGATGGATTTGTGTGGGACAAATCCCAAATTCAGGGCTCAGGGGTCACCAACAGCGAGCCTGGGCTGAGTAGAGCCCAAGAGTTTTACTGTTTACTCTAATTTCCCACTACTCCAGCTATTTTGGCATTTTCCTCATTATTTTGGCAGCTTCCCTGCTGTAAAACGTGATTTGTTAATGCACAAAAAACCTGGGTTCTTCTGTTTTGTCCTGAATTCATTAGGAAATACAAGGGAATTTTCCTTGGAGCTCGTGCTGCTGTCAGTTCACCCTGGTGGATAATTTACACATGCATGTTTTAGGGAGTAGTAAATCCTGCATTTCTCCCAAATAAAGGTGTTTATCTCACTCAGTTCAAACAAGCAGCTGCTACTCAGGTGGGAATGCTCCAGAAATCCTATGGAAAGGCTGAATTTGACCTGGATAATCCAATCCTAGCAGGGAAAGTTACTTCAGCTGATGTATATATGATTAAATCTGTCGAGGAAATTTTGTTGTAGAGGATTTTCAACTATAAATTCTTTAAAAACGATGTGTCAGCTTGATGTGGCAAAATTCCAGGGTCCTGGGGATGACCTTTGGTGTTGGGTTCTGTGATCCATAAAACCAGAGGCTGGGTAGGGAAATAAAGCTGTTCCATAATAAATGAGCATTAAAATCTCTCTTTTCTTCCAGCCTGAAACTCTGGAGCATCTCTTTGCCAAGCATCCCGAGCCAATGCCATTTGAGCCTCTTCTCCTGGAGGCAGAGATCATGCTGGAAGACATCAGTGTCACCAAAGCCTTGGAAAAAGAGGAGCCAGGGGATTTTTTAGGAATTGATCCCGTGTTTGCAACCGCCCAGGACTCGGAATGTGACTCCGCGTGCTCCAGCAGCCACTTCCAGGGCAGCAGCTTCTCCAGGAGCTCCCAGGATGGAGAAACCACGGCTCAGTGTGACCTCAGATACGCCACTGTCATCAGTAATTCCCGACCCAGCGGGCTCGGCCGCCGGAAAACCAAGGCAGGGAGTTGTTTTGATAGGTGCTTCCTAGCGGAAGGTTCCGTGGTTTTAGGGGCCTTCTCCAGTGGCGCTTGGGAGGTGGGGAATGGGGCATTCCTGGCGTTCCCTGGCTGGCAGCCCAGCAGGGCTCTCTCCCTGGTGTCCTCGGAGGGATTCTCGGAGCCTTCGGATGATGCTTTCCCAGGCAGCGCTGGGCGGAGCCTGTATTACCTCGGGATAACAGCCTTGGAAAAGGGAGATGGGGACGTTTTCCTGGCAGAAACTTCCAGGGGGATGTGTCAGCGCCAAACCGCGGAGCGGGGGGTTCTCCAGCACATCCCAACGAATGTCAAGGAGTTTATCCAAAGCAGCCTCAAGCCTAAAGCCACTGTTCCCTACGTTCCGCAGTTCCGGATGGCTGCATCCAAGGGGCAGGAGGCCACGGAGAAAAAGTGACATAATCACCCCGAAATTCAACATTCCTAAAGATTTTCCAGGTGTTGATGCATTCCCCCGTTTTCCCTCTCCTGATTTCTCCAGCTTGGTTTTAGGCTTCAGCTGGAGCCCCCAAGGGTGAGAGAGCGAGGAGTGAGCTGAGCCGGGGCTGAGATATTTCAGGGAGGGAAAAGCTGGAATGTACCATTTCCCTGGGAATGATTCGTGACTCCGAGTCAGCCGGGGTGGGGTTGGAAGGAATGGATCAAGCAGTGAAAGGCTCAGGGTGCTGCAGGAAGAGGAAGAGGATCCAAATTCCTGTGTCTCCATTAATTGGATGAAATGATGTATTTGAAGTGAAACACCCACATTTTATTGTTGAACACAAGATTCCAAACGGTGCAGTTTTAGACTGACATCTCTTCCCAAGCTCTTGCCTAAGATTCCATAGGAGAAAAGGCTGGAATTTGATCCAAGGACCCTGCATTTGTGATCTTGGGGGATCCACCCTGTCTGTCTGGCCTTGGAGAAGTCACTTTGCCTCTACAGCCCTGCCAGGAAGCCTCAGGTGGGAGGAAAACCGGGTCTGGGTTTTCTGGGATGAGCAGGAAAACAAACCCACGCCTATTTGCGAGCCAAAGCTATTTTTTTCTTATTTCATAGTTCATAAATATTTTTCTACACCTGCCTTTTCAGAGATCTATTTTGAGGAGACAAGAAGGATGAATGTATTGTGTATTCCAAAGCATAAATTTCTGTCAAACTTCAGAGAGACAAAACCAAAAGGACAAAACCGACAATAGCAAAAACCAAAGCAAGGGTGAATTTAAGCCCAGCTTAACACACAAAACCCACTGCTGGTTTTTGTTAAGCTGCTGAGCTGGCTCTTGTGGGGCTGGATGTGACACAGATTTGATGTTCTGGT
The DNA here is from genome assembly GCA_013389985.1 of Dryoscopus gambensis. Lineage (NCBI taxonomy): Eukaryota > Metazoa > Chordata > Aves > Passeriformes > Malaconotidae > Dryoscopus > Dryoscopus gambensis. Next base: position 154,197 of record WEIT01030207.1, read on the forward strand.
TTCCAAAGTATTGTGTGGGGTGAGGAATTAAAACCTGTTTTGCGTTAGGAACCAAAACTTGGCACTGTGATTGGAGATAAAGCTGCAGGCTCCAGTAGCATTCCAGGGGAAAGCTGAGGTGGATGCTGGATTTAGGATTCACTTCCTGCTGTTGGGAAGGGATGGGAGAGCCCAGTTCTCTGGAGAACGGAGTCATCCTTTAATGGGAGGGTCCAGAAAAATGATTTGGTTCTGTTTGAAGATCATCTTCCTCAAGAAATAAAAAGCTGCTGTTGATTTTAGCCTGCACAGTCCTTTCCCAGTAATTCCAGAAGGACAGGGGGAGCATTAACTATGGGAATGATCGGCTCAGGGACCAGGCAAGGCTTTCCTGGGAAGATGGGAAAATGCAGGAGTCAGGAGATGTGCAGGAGGTCTGCCCTCAGTGGACACTGGCAGATTCCCAGGTTTCACCTCCTTTGGGAGCCCAGCCTGTCCTCCCGCTGCCATCCCATGGTTTTCCGAATGGCCAGAGCAGGTGGTGCTCCTCAGGATCTCCTCTGCAAAAATCCTGCAGGAAATACAGCAAATCTGAGCTGCTTCAGCAAAACGAGAAGATTTTGGTGGGATCAGTGTAGAACCAGGGGACTGAATTCATTCCACTCCCCATCTGCAATCCCAGTGTTCCTGCAAATCCAGCTGCTGACCCACAGCACAGGGCAGGCCACAGCTCCAGAAATAATTCCTGAAACCGCCTCCCAGGCTGGCATTTCCATCCTGATGGAAGGGACACTCAATCCTGCTCCTCACCTCGCTGTGCTCCCACAGAAAGCCAAAATCTGCATATCCTGAACCCTCCATCTGCTGCCTCTGGCTCCGGTTGCGGCTCCGGCCGCTCCCTCAGGCAGCAGCTGCCTCGGGGAGGGAAAACTGGGAGCTGGGGCCAGTTATTTTCCATCATTACTTTCTCCCTCAGCTCCAGGTCAGGTTGTTTCCCACAGCTGAGCCCTTCCCAGGCCGTGGGGGATCGCTGTTCCCAGCCACAGGAGCAAAATCTCCTTGGCTCACTCCTGGCCGCCACAGAGACGGGAATGGGCAGTGCCTGGGGATTTTGGAAGGTGAGGAAATTTTTGTGGGAGCCAGAAGAAGCTCCCACTCACTCCAGAACAGCTGTCCCTGCGAGGCACACGGGTGTCAGCCCGGGGAGGGCTGGAAGGGGCTTTGTTCCGGGAGCTGTCCTTGAAAACGTCTGGAGCAGGGAGTCTGTGCTCGCGGCCTCGCCCGGGCTCCGGCTGCCTCTCGGCAGGAAAGCTGGGAAAGGCCTGCCAAGAGCCACGGAGAAAGTAGGGAACAGGGTCATGCCGGGATCTGCGCTGGGAGAAGAGGTGCTGGGGGGAAAATGGGTTTCAAGTGATGATCTTCACCCTCAGCTCTGCGCTGAGGGGTCTCCTCCAGCCAGGGCCGCTCGTGGGCTCAGTGCCTGGCGCATCCAGAGGGATTCACCTGCCCCTGGGCGTGAGGAGGGAAGAAAAACCAGCGGAATTGCATTTGGGAGCATCCCAAGAGCAGCCACAGGAGTGACCCAGCCCAGTTTCTGTTTCCTTCGCAGGGAAAATGTTGCTGCTTCTCCAGAAACCTTCCTGTGCCACAAACAATCCTGAGCCAACTCCCAGGGAATCTGGGCATTTTGCAGAGAAATTGGATTTTTTGGCCGTGGCCTCACACTCAGCAGGAAAGGCCTTTTCAGTTTGAACCAAGCAATCTTAGGAGCCATGTGCAGCTTCTGAAGTACAAATTAAGATCCTGCAGATTCCTTTTGAAGAGCATTCAGGACTGCAGCTCATTTATGTAAGAAAATGAATCAAACGTGTCATTTTCCCTTTTCCATGTCACTTGCAGCTACAGTTAAATCCCCTCTTTTTTCTTTTTAAATTTGGGATTGATGTTCGAACCAGCAAAAACCTGATTTTCATGTTTTGGAATCCCAGAATGATTTGGGTTGGGAGGGACCTTAAATCCCATCCCATTCCACCCCTGCCACGGGTAGGGACACCTCCCACTGCCCCAGGTTGTTCCAAGCCCTGTCCAACCTGGCCTTGGGCACTGCCAGGGATGGGACAACACTTCCAGGGATTCCACAGAGCCTGGGTGGCACCTCCCTGCCTGGGAATTTGGGATCAATGGATCACTGATTTGGGGAGATGTGAGGAAATTTCCTGGGATGCCAGTGGGCTTTGCAGCTGGAAGCTGGAGGGGAAGAGGGACCGATGGAGGTGAACACACAGAAAGTTGGGTTTTCCCAGGAAATCCACACCTGATTTGGTGGAGGTTGCTGGGGGAGGGTTTTGCCTTTAAATAAGCACAAAAAAGGCTAAAATTGTCCTTTTAGGTATTTATTTTATAGTGACAGCTCTATGGGAAAGGACTGAAATCCGTGTTTTGTGTGCTCCTGGGGCAAGAAAGTCCTCCAGCATCCTGGCGTTTGCGCATTCCTCATGGCAGGGATTTGGAACTGGGTGATCTTTAAGGTCCCTCCCAACCCAGGCCATTCCATAATTCCCTGATTTTAAAGCACAGAAGGGATCAATACATCCTTCAAATCCTTACTCAGGCCCTGATTTTGCCGTGCATATTTCAGATTTTGTGTTCCCTGTTGGAGAGAAGGGAATTAAAATGCAGGTTCCTGGTGGGAATTTCTGCAAGAGGAAGGATACCATTCTGCCAATCTTCCTTCTGCTGGGAAAGCAACTTGTGTCAAGGTTTGAATTAGATCTGTTTGGGGTGTGCCTCCAGGTTTTTCCGAGTAAAACACGGGGATTTCAGCGCCTGACCCAGTGCCCAGATCCCGCTGTTGACAGGGACACTGCAGCGCTGGCACGCAGCCCCAGGAACACCAAAAGGACCCAAAACCCCCCCAAATTCCTTTCAGGAAGAGCCAAACTGGAAAGCCACAGCATCCTTGTGGCTGGAAAGCCGCGGGTTTGGCAGGTGCCGTTGTGCTCGCTAATGATCCCAAACAAAAATTAGAGAATTGTCTGTGGGAGCTGCTAATTAATGACTCCTCATCAGGAGCTGCTTATGCCAGAGCTGTCAGCAGCAGAGCAGGGCCGGGCGCTGAGAGCCTCTCCCTAGGAAGCTGCAAAACAGCCTTGATGGCTCCTGGAATAGTGCAGCGTCCTGCTGGGACGGAATGAATGGAAAAACAAGGGATGCAGAGGGGTGGAGGAAGGGACAGCCCGGGGGGAGGGGTGGGTGTGAATGGTCATGAAAAGCCGTGGGCAGCGAGGTCTGGGGGCCTGTGAGAGATAAAGGTCACGGCAGTGCCACCTCTGCAGTTCAGAGCTAATTAAAGGGTCTTGTCTGGCCTTTTTTGTCCTTTTCCCCCTTTCCCCCCTTTTCCCACCGTCCTGGATGGGCCCTTTGGATGGAGCTCATTTCCTAGCCCTGAAAATCACCTGAAGAGCAGCGTTTGTGCCCTCAGATCCACGAGGAGAGCTGGGGACAGGTGGCAAACACAAACCTGCCCGCTGCTGCTTTCCCAGAGCTTTCCCAGCAAAGAAACTCATTTCCCTACGGATCCAGCACCTGGCAAAGGGGAAGGAGCAGCCTGGGCTGGTGGAAGGTGTCCCATGGCCTGGGTGGAACGAGATGGGCTTTAAGCTCCACCCAAACCCAAACCATTGTGGGATTTTAGAATTCCGTGAATGGGATTTTATAATTCCGTGAATTCTGTGAATGGGATTTTATAATTCCGTGAATGGATGGGATGGGAAAGCCAAGGAGCTGCTCTCTGTTAGGTGTCCCAAATCCCTCTGGGACGCACAACCCCAGGTGGGCAGGAGACCCCGGGCAGGCTGCAAAGGAGCACTCAGAGCCTCATTTGGAGCTTCCAAGGATGATTAAAGATCTGGCAGGGAAAGAATTATTTAATCTTGTGCCTGCCTAATGTCAGAAGCTTGTCGGAGACTGGCTGCTGTTGGCAGGAACAGCTTGGAATCCCTCTGCTCCAGCTGGGTGGTCAGGAAAACTCCAGCTGGGAGGGGACCAACTCCCTCCTCAGCACAGGGACGCAGCCCTGAGCCCCATTTCTGCCCCCTGAACCATCCCACACACCCTGGAAACAACTTCTGGCTGGAGCAGGGATGGTTCCAGAGAGATTTCTTCCAACAGCTCCAGCCAAAATGAAGGATGTTTGGTTTCTTTTTGTGTTCAGTCAGCAGCATTTTGAATGTGCTCTGAAAATAAAAACATTGTTTTAGTTGCTGCTTGTCTTGGAGCTGGGAAGGGGCTGGAGCCCCAGGAGCGGCTGAGGGAGCTGGGAAAGGGGCTCAGCCTGGAGCAAAGGAGGCTCAGGGGGACCTTGTGGCTCTGCACAAGTCCCTGACAGGAGGGGGCAGCCGGGGGGGTCGGGCTCTGCTCGCAGGGAACAGGGACAGGAGGAGAGGGAACGGCCTCGGGCTGGGCCAGGGGAGGCTCAGGGTGGATATTATGGAAAATTTCTTCATGGAAAAGGTTTTCCAGCCCTGGGCAGTGCTGAGTCCCCATCCCTGGAGGGATTTCAAAGCCGTGTGGATGTGGCACTTGGGGACATGGGGCAGTGGTGGCCTTGGCCTTGCTGGGAAATAACTGGACTCGATGGTCTCAGAGGACTTTTCCAAGATTAATGATTCCAGGATTCTATGATTTTATAACTCTGGGAGTCTTCTTCTCTCTTTCCCATCAGTTGATGTGAAAATAGATGTTGAAGCAGGAGCCCTGCCCTCATTCCCGGGAGGACTCCAAACCAATTCCCTGTCTGGAGCTTGGAGAGATTGCTCCGAACCCCTCAGAGCTCTGTGGCCTCGGAGTGGCACAGCTGCCCAGGCTGAAACAGGCAGGTTAAAACTGCAGAGATGGAAATCGAGGAGATCTGAAGATTATTTCCCTGGAAGCCCTCCTTTGTGCCACCTGCCCAGACCCTTTCAGTGGTGACAGCACCCAGAAACACAAGCCGGGGTTGTCAGCCTAAAACACAGAAGGGTTTCTTGTTTCAAAAATCTGCTCTGTTTATTTGTAGGCAAAACAACAGTGGGACCTTTCCTGCCAATTTGAGGTCTTTTTTCGCAGTCCAAAAAAAAATTTCCAGGTTTAGGGACTGGAGTCTTTATGGCCACTGCTTTGGTGTGGTTTTAGGGAACTGATGTTAATTAACTGAGCTCCTTACATGGAGGAAAATCCTTCCCTGTGCACTTCCCAGACTCTCCCCGGGAGGGTGGGGAGGCCCTGGCACAGCTGCCCATCCCTGGAAGCATCCAAGGCCAGGTTGGAGCAAGCTGGGATAGTGGAAGGTGTCCCTGCCCATGGAGGGGGGACTGGATAATCCATGAGGTCCCAAACCATTCCAGGATCCCATTCCATGAGGAATTCAAGTTTTAATCTCATATCTCTTCAATGTGTTACTTGTGTTTATTAGGCAAAATTTTAGCTGCTTCCTTCATCAAACCCAAGGACCTTCCAGCCTTGGCTGTTTTGCAGGATGAAGAATCTTGTCAGTGGCTGTTTTTTCCCAGACACAAACACTCCAGCTGGACAAACGGGGCTGGGGACAAGCTGTGGGTTCAGGGCTGGCAGCCAGAGAGGAGAATTTTCCCCAGCACCTCTCAGCCCTGACCCACAGCTCCGCCTGGACCCTCCCAGGGCTTGGGATGCTCCCAAAGAGCTCAGTGGGATGAGTCAGCTCCGCGTCCGCCCGGCTGCTGGCTGAGGGGGAGGAAGAGGAGTGAGGAGCTTGTGCTGATCCAGGCTCTGGGGAAGCTGCAGCACAGGAGAAAAGGGACAGAAGCTTTTTCCTTTCTCAATTCCTTGCCTGGAAAATCCACCTTTTCCTGCTGAACCGACACCTGAGCCTGGTGGCACCTTTGGGGCTGCTGTGAAAGCTGAGGCAGTGGCAACATCCAGCTTTTCCCAAGCAGGCACGACATAATCCTAACCCACCTTCCTGCTGATATTTTTTCTGCTCTGATCCATGCTTTTTTCCAGAGCATCCAGCACTTCCCAGCTCTGTCTGGGATGATGCCCATGGCTAAGGATTGAAGCCCGGCCTCCCTCTTAAAGCCCAGGCTCTAGAGGAAAATGGGAATCTGAGATCTCAGCCTCACACCCCAGGAAGTGCTGCAATGCTCCTTGCTGTGGTTTTTCACCGAAATATTTGGGTTTCCAGACTTGGTTCAGAAGGAGAAATCATCCATGGAATTACCTTGTTGCTGTGGGACTATGGCAAATCCTTCCCACTTCCCATCTCCTGCACCTGCCTGCTGGTTTATGGATGAGGAATTCCAGTGGCTCCATTGCAGCCCCGGCACTGCTCCAGGGAAGTGGCTGCCTTTAAAAACTGCCCAGCATTTTCAAAGTAATAAAAACCTGCAGTGGTTCCATAAGCTCCTGCCCTTTTCCTAGGAAAGCTGGTTGGTCTTTTTTAGGGAAGCCACCCTGCTGGAGGGAAGCTGCCTGGATTGCTGTGTTGATCCATTTACATGCAGGATTTGGGAATCCACGGCAGCTTCCTCAGCCACTCCCGAGAGTGAAAAGCCTCATTAACGCCTCTCAAAGGGATTTTGGAAGGGGTAGGAAGCACATCCTTCACTGCACAGCTGCTGCTCCATGCATTTCTCCCAGATAAATCCCTGATAATGCTCCAGGAAGCAAAGGAGGGATGGAATGTCTTCCCTGCACCTCTTCCCTCCTTGCTCGGCTTTTCTCTCCCTCTTGATATCAAACCAAACAATTCTTCTACTCCTGGTATGAAATGGGGAGGGTAAATTCCATTGCCTGATCCCAGCATCTGTTATATCCCATTTAATTCCCATTTATTTGATACCCATGAGTTTCTTCAGCTCCTTTAGCTGGAAGGACGGAGAAGGGAGCACAAACATTCATTAATTCTGCCCAGTGAATTAATTCACGGATCTCTTACAGCATCCAGGGTATTTGTTTCCTTCCCCTGTTTCCATACTGTCCTGTCCATCTCCCAGCAATCCACAGCCTCCCATCAGTTTTCACCTGGATCCCTTTTCCTGGCACCAAGATCTTTATGGAAGAGGAGAGAAGATGACAAAGACATCTGGGTTTGATGAGCTGAGGGCACAGAGGGGGAAGAATCCTGTGGGGAGTCACTGGCTGGCTTTGCTTGGTGTGGGCAGTGCCGAGAATTCTCCTGATCATCCCTGAAAAGAGGGGTTTTGGAGGGGGGAGGGCACCAAATGCAGAGCAAACCCAGAAAATTGTGTAAAACACCCAAAAATGGTCTCAGCGGAGGTTCTGAGGCTGCCTTGGGGGTGGCAGAGGGCACAGGAACCAGGACCCTCTTCTGCCTGGTATCAGCCATTCTCATTCCAAACACATTTCCTTGTGCTCCCTCCCTGTTTTAATGGGAAATATATCCTTTGACAGGTCCTCACCAAATCCATTTATCCTGTTCTGTACCAGCTCTCCTGCCACATTTATCACCCAAGGATCTGAGTGCATTCAGCACAACCACAGACATCTGCCAGCTTATTTTTTTCCCTTTCAGTCTCCTCAGGAAAAAAAAAAAACGAAATGAGTGCAACAGTTTTCCTATTTTAGGAAGCTGGACTTTTCCCCCAGCCTCTTCCACACAAACACTGCTTTAGTTCTTTCTAGCAGAGAAAACAAATCCCTGCAGGATCCTCAGGTGTGATCCTGAGGCAGCTGGACTTTCCAAACACAAAGCTGGACCATCCCTGCACTGCCCAGAGCTAGGGAAGGGGTCAGGAATTCCAGGACAAAGGCGGTGACTGCCCAGTGGTGGCCACTGGGAAGTGACCTTTGCCCAAGGCTGGCAGGCTCCCAGGCAGATTTGTGGCTCTGAAGTCCTTCAGGATGGTTCGAGCTCCTCGAGAAGGGAGAATTGGTGCCTGCGAGCGGCATTTGGTACCTGCAGCAGGGCAGGGGCAGGTCAGGGAGTGCTGCAGCTCTCAGGATGCACTTTGGTGTGCATCAGGAATGCCCAGGGCCTCCGGGATATCTCAGTGCCAGGGGTGACTTCCTGCAGTTGGCTTGGCAGACTCGGAGGAGGGAGGTAAGAATGACACGAGCCCGTGATGTGATCGCAGCAGGAGCTCTGAGGAGTCCCCTAATTTCATCCTCCTGCTATCAGCCTTCCCTACCTGCATCCAAGCTTCCAGGAGGATGTCAGCCAGCCAGGGAAGAGAGGAGGAACCCTGGGAGCTGCTGCTGCCAGCCACGAACAGCAGCAACAGCCCCGTCCTTCCCACCAGGGTGAAGCACAGCTGCCTGTTCCCAGGCTCTGGAATTGCATCCCTGACTCGGAATCGCTGCCTCATTCAGGATTGCTGATCTTTCCTGTTGCCAGGGAGTTGAAAAGCTTGGATGTGCTGCCTGAAGGCTGGGAATGACCAAGAGCAAAACTTGAATTTCCCTGGCCTTGTAGTCTGGAAGAGCAGAGTTTCTTGCAGCCATCTGGGAATTGTGTTTCCTGCCATCATTTGTCTTGTTCAGTGCTTACAGATAAGAGACAACTCCTAAATATTCCAAGGATTTGCCTGAGCCTAAGCCACAGAGTTTAAACCTAGAATCCAGGGAAGGACTGCAGAAGTGACTTCTCTGTGGAGTTTCACAGAGTTTAACTCCTTTGCCCAGCAGAATCTGGACCAGATTCTTCACACCTGACTCTGTGTCCAAGGCAGCAGAGAGGGGAAAAATTCACCTCAGTTCTCCTCACTGCAGCCCAAATTTTGGAAAAGGTATTGGCATGTTCAAATTTGATTGCTAATTAGTTTTATATTTTAAAAGGAACTCCTATATGTAACAGAAATCTCTCCATTAATTATTAACTCTTAATTTTACTGAGCTGGACAGACAATCTTTTCTCCTCTGCACGATTACGTGGCACAAAACTTTCATTGAATATTGTTCTTTTCCTGCATAAAGACTGGTTTATCAAGATCTGCTGTGGCCTGCCCTGTGGGTCTGTGGGATATTGGGCCATGGGATGGTACTTGAGCACGAATCCCAACACAGCAGCCTTCTGTTCCCTTTTCAGAGGCTGCAGTCATGAATCCCTGGAAAAAATCAAGGGGCTGCGTGTCATCCACAAATAACCAGTTTAACTCTTCATTTAAAAGGATTTGTACTGAATAGATTTTATTTTTCTCTGCTGGACTCTGAGGTTTTGGGGAGTTGGGGTGGGTTCTTTAAGCCTTTTAAATGCTGCTCCTCAGCCCTGAAGACCAGAAAATTCCTCTTTTACCATGTGAGCCAAATCTTCATGTTATGACTCCAGAAACTTGACCTTTGATGAGGACATCAAACACCCAAAGATCTCGTGTTTAGGATCAAACAGAAGTTCCTACTGTGACAAACCATATAAAGAGAACCATGCTTTATCTGCTGGGTGTCTGGGGTGGTGTGACCAGGCAGCAGCTCCCACAGGTGTGAGATGTGACACTTTGCCATTAAGTCTTTGAGGTGAGCAGCTCTGGTTTGCCAGGGCCTCAGCTCCCTCAGAGGGAACAATTCCTTCCCAAAACCCCACCCCAGGCTGGCCCAGCTGTGCCACCGCGGTGTCCCTTGGTTTGTACCTGCTGGTTCCCCTGGGTGTGGAGTGTCCTCTGCTCCAGGCATTCCCTAGGGAGAGTCCTCAAAGCACCACCAGCTGCCTCCTGCTCCTGCTCTGCCCCTATGGATGCAACGATACCGATAAATTTGTGCTTGATTCCTTGGTTTGGGGTGGGGGGCACCTCAGCGCTCCCCTCATCCCACCCCCGCCTGGGCAGGAGATGCCACCCTCCAGCCCAGGTTGCTCCCAGCCCCATCCAGGCTGGAATTTGGCTGGATTTGCTGCAGAGCTGCTCCCTCGGCTCAAACCCGGCCGGGGGGGACCCGGGCCCGGGGCTGCGGCGGGGGAGGGACAGAGAGCGGGGCGGGACGGACGGAACCGGGAGGGGAGAGCGGAGCCGAGCGCGGAGGGAAGGGGAAGGAAGAGCAGAGCGGAGAGGGAAGGGAAGGAGAGGAGCAGGCAGGGAAGGAAGGGGAGAGGAAGGGAAGGAGCGGACCGAGGAGCGAAGGGAAGGCAGGGAAGGAG